>CM053252.1:39031732-39051732 GCA_028583405.1 Pogonophryne albipinna
TCTTATATGTGGAGGTTTTTAGTGCTAAGGAAAGTTTTTTATATAAAACTCAAACCTCAAGTCAACCTTTTTGGCGAAAAATTAAAGTTGAATTTAAAATATTCCTCTCGTAGTGGAAACCTTTTGAGCCGGTTGAGGGTACACGACCTCCAGCTGGCCTACATCTCTTTGACTTCAGTCCTCCTCACACTGCAGCCAATAAGCCATGTTCTACACTCTTTAACCCCGAGGAACAACAAGGTGTGGGGCTGCTCCTCTCACAGCGGGTAATCCAGCAGATCTGATCAAAGGTAGCCAGTTAACCTGAGTTTATCCGCAGCCTAAGGAGATCTGGGTAATGAGCTTACATTAAACCAGACACACTTCTCGCTGCGCTGCTCTGAGGTTACCTTACACTACCAGACGGATTACTTTATATTAAATCATAGTCATCTCTCGTTCTGTCTGTTTATATCACTCTGCCTGGATGTATGACTTCATTTCCTCTTTCAGTTTTCATCTTCTTCTGCGTGTGACATGAATATATGCGCGATGTGAAAGCACAAATAAATACCATATAAAAATCAAAGAATAAATAAAAACATGCTTCAAAAGCACTGTGGCTGTAATTGTTAGTGTGAATTCTAAATTCAAAGAGAGAACACTTCAAAGCCATTTCCCCTGAATGTTCTGGAAATATTTTTGGGAAATATAGTAGAATATTTTCACTTACAATTGTGGTTTAAAAACTGAGAAAGTTGTAGCCCACATTAGAATACAACAAATATGGAAATGTTGACTTTAATTTGATTTATTTTATCAGCAGGTTCAACCTAATTATATTAGTTCATTAAAAGCTAAAATATAAAGCTTAACTTCAACTAAATATGTTTGTAATAGTAATATGTTGCCTTTGAACTTACCTTATACAATAACATAGTACGTGTTGACAGAGGGAATGTAACTAAAGTCAACAACATATCATTTTTTTAGTGTACATTTATCCGTCTATCTTTCAGCCTTCTCTGTTTCTGCACACATCTTGCAGAGTCAGCATGTCTTTATGTTTCTCTGAGGTTACCTTGTTGTGACAGGTTTCACAAAAGTTCCTCTCTCTTCATCCCGGTCTGTTTCTCCGCTCCTCCTTATTTGACTCCGGTGTCACTCCATTTTGACATTTCTGCCGTGACCCTGCTCCGATCTGCCTCTCGGAGTTTCTGTCCGTTTTTCCGTCTCCCCCCCCCCCTCCTCTCGCTTGATGTTTTTCCGATGTGACAGAAGTCGTGTGAACCTCTCTATCTGCTTCTATCGGTTGTCTTTTGCTCCTGCTGATGTTATTTCCATCCGGGTGGTGCTGGAGGTGTCAGAGCTGTATTTCCGGGCGTAGCAGGGGGGAACGTCATGTACCTGTGAACAGACACCCGTGGCCATGATGTCACATCCTGTCACATCTCTGCTGATGTTTCTCAAATATTAACCCAAAAAGATAGAACAGTTTGTTTCAGGTCATGGAAGCTCTCCCACTTTATGTACACATTGTATTTATTTATTTGCATAAAATACTCTTCAGTGGTTCGTATCTGCAGCTTGTCAACTCCAAATCTTGATTCTGTCTTTCCCACTAGAACGTGGGCTTTATTTCGTTTTTGCAAGTAAATACATACACCATGATGAACAATATGATTACAAAAACAATGTAATAAATGATAGACACATCTAATGCATAGAGGATATTCAGACTTTGACTCCCTAGCTTAAGAAAAGGTCCAAACATCCCTGCATTTCCCATAATGCAACTAAATATCATTGCAAGTTCCCTGCTTTCTTCATGTACACATTAAACGTCTGAGATATAATGACTACATTATTGGCATATTTGTTTCTTTTTAAAATCTCACTGTAGCTCCACATAAGAAACCATTTTGTCTACAGGCTGAGTAGTACTGTCCCTGAAGAGTAACCTGAACTTCATGTAACAGTTGTGGAGTACGCCTTTCATTTGAGCATTTTTGGGTTCAATTCAACTGAAATCAACATGCGGGCCAATGCAATCATCTGGCCTTTTCTTACAACTAAAGTATTTACTGCAGACAGTTTAATGGTTCTGTTGTTAAATTACTGGCTTCTGATGCAACAAAAAGTTTGAAACTCTTTGCTTTTCCATCCCTGTTCGGAGAATTCGTTTACAACGAACCACATTCTCCATAAACAAACAAACATTACGTATATCCATTCTCTTCTTCCATGCTTTTAGCAACAATGTGACCCCTTCCCACTGCTGCCCTGATCTCTGACATGTGAACATGTGGCCCTCTGTGTTGGCTTTTACTGTCGCTCCTCCTGCAGTTTAAACAGCAGCATCAATATCACACTGAGCGAGCATATGCTGTTGCGTGTTACCGTGAGTCAGAAATGAGAGGAGAAGCTGCCTCCGGTCCCTCTCTGGTCAGAGGAGGAGGAGGAGAAGGAGGAGGAGGAGGAGGAGGAGGAGGAGGAGGAAGGAGTGAGTCATGCATGCTAGTTAATAAAAACAACTGCCATGGTCCGCAGCCTGTATCATGCATGATGATGATGATAAGTGTTCTAGTGTTGAACAAAGTGCTGTTGGGTCACTTGGTCACTGTGGAAATGATGCACTAAAGTTCACGTCTGGTATGAATCTAACAGGCTTCAATCCTCATCAGCCATTGTTAGAAATCAGAGCTGCAGTAATCAGACCTCTGTACTTTTAGCACTCAACACTGCAGGCTTGTGCAGTATACAATAGCTGCAGCTCATTCAGTAAGCTGCATTTACTAAATATTTGTACCTGTACCCGTCTCACAGAACAGATTTGAAAGGGACCCTAGTTTTTGGGGGGTTTCCCTTTCCTGTAGAGTGTTATTTCGTTTTGTGTGCATGTAAATGGTCTGTAAACGCTGAACTCCCAAAAATGTGTCGTAAAACTGTGAAGTAACACATTTGTTTGTGTGAAACGCTGAATGAACTACATCTCTGGTCTGGCACAACAACACACGTCACCAAGATGGCCGTCACTACTATCTTGTCAACAAAACGATTGACTACCCTCACTATCACCACAATGAAACACGTCCAGAAGAATGTCATGCAAAGCTGCCTGCCTGCCTTCCTTTGATTCTCTCTGAACTGTCTGGTCTTTTTAATGTTTAATGTCAACCATTTGTGCAGATAGCATGAAGTAGAACAGATCGGCGATTGCCGATGCTAGCGTTAGCATTTATCCCCCGGGCTTAAATTGTGTATTATAGAATGATCCCACCGGTGACAGTACTCTTCAAAGGGTTCACGAAATATGACTACTACTCTTACTGTTTAACATTTTGGGTTACTTAATGTTACTTCATGTTAAGGCTAATACAAATGACAAGGCTGTAATGCTAACTAACGTGCTAGCTACTAGCTAGGTAGCTAACTTGATCCAGCCACTCCTGGTCCTTTCATCAGACGGGAAGCGAAAGAACGAACAAGACCCATTGCTGGTATGATAACAACCTGGTACTAAGCACACAGGCACCTTGTTAAAGTTATCTTATCTTAGCTATCTCTATTTTAGTGGAGGAAAACAATTGTGACATCAGTTATGACATCACTTACGCGACTCTGGGATTTGTAGTCTTTCTAGTTGCGTATTTTTCATAGTCTTATATTTCAACAGTTTTACGACAAACTGTGACTTTTTTGACATGGAAATGAGTTTTTAAGATTGACAAACATCATATTGTAATTCATGGCACAATTCAAACGGGATCGAAAGATACGTTTTCTCTCTCCATTGACTTCAATACATAATTTTTCCGAAATAAGGTCCCATGGACCGGAAGTAGATGGGCGTGACTTCACCACTCTATGAGAGCAGACTGGCCTCTGGTTTCAGACAGAGGGTGAAGATCTTTTTGAACATTAGAGCATGGATACATGTCACAGGAGAGACACTACATACCAATATGAACCTGAAAATGATCAGAATGCCCCCTTTAAATATATCCGTGGCTTGGTTGAAGTCGGTTAATAGTCCCTTGCTGAATCTGCTGCAGGTGCTTCATCTCAGGGATTGTAAACCTGCCCAGAAACTTTCCATTCCCTGATATCTGAAACCTTGTTTGGATTTTTGGGGTATTTTCACTACCTTCCTCAAACTGTGACACTTTTGGGGTTTGCTCCAGACTGTTTTGTGCTTCTTAATTTGGAGTCCCTCCTTAATCTTGTTTGTTTATTTTGTAAAGTTGCCCCACTATCATTCAGCTCTTTAGTGCATCTCCAAATTTCCAACAACTGTAATAAACTGTGGTCTGTCTTTCCAGGAGTAGCAGGGCTTTAACGTGGTTGTTTGAAAAGCACAGTTACTGTCAGTGTTCTTGGTCAGCCGTTGTTGTTGCAAATGCAGTTTGATTAGTGTTTGTTGTTGCAGTCCTTGTTGCGATGTAAAACCACATTGGAGGACAAATCCGGATTGACAGCACTGCTAGCTTCCCCTGAAAGTACCTGGCATCTTAAATCAGTTTCACCTCCTCAAAAAATAGAGAGTAAATCACAGTTAAGCAAAACCAATGACAACATTTGTTAGGTTCCTGCAGTGGTAAAAGACACGAGATGGCTGAATTTTTGTTCTGCCTGCTACGTTTTGTGTCTGCACTGCAAAAAAAAAAATGCCTCATGGACTCGTTATGCAAACGCAGTTTTTACAACTCTGAATATATATTGCTTCAGCAGCTGGAACACAGCAAGCTTGGAAAATGTGCACAACTGTTACAATGTCATATGATTACAAAGGGAAATTGTAAAGACACACACACACACACACACACACACACACACACACACACACACACACACACACACACACACACACACACACACACACACACACACACACACACACACACACACACACACACACACACACACACACACACTCAGCCAGCATTGTCTTGCACCAGTGGGACCGCTACAGAAGTTATTGCCAACAGAGCTCACTCGATCACTGAGGGTTGTGTCAATTCCGCTGTGTGTGTGTGTGTGTGTGTGTGTGTGTGTGTGTGTGTGTGTGTGTGTGTGTGTGTGTGTGTGTGTGTGTGTGTGTGTGTGTGTGTGTGTGTGTGTGTGTGTGTGTGTGTGTGTGTGTGTGTGTGTGTGTGTGTGTGTGTGTGTGCTATAAAATCAAGAAGACATGGGTTTTTGCTGTACAATAGTGTATCAACCTGTTGTGTTTCAACTGCAAAATCCAGATGGACACTAATAACACATTCAGATTAGAAGCTTAATAGATGACTTGCACTCATGATACACACTATGGAAGACTAATGGTGACTTTCTAATAAAAACATATCATAAAGATGTAGAAATAGAGTCCTCAATTACCAAATGAAAGGCCAGATTAATACAGCTGGTTGATAAATACAATCTGCTCAGAGAAAAAGGCAAATCATTTAAAGTTATTGTTTTTATTTGACAAATTGCCTTTTTTGTCATATTCTTTTTATTCCAAATGTATTCTTTATTTTTTAACTATTACCCTAATGATTGATTCCCTTATTCATTCGTATCACTATCTATTTATTGCTCTTTTTTATTTGTGTTTCTTCATCCATATATGAATGAGGGGGCGTTCTTGATTGCGCTACTTAAAGGTCGCTTAACACTTTATTTTCACATTAGCTTGCATTACATTTCTGCTTTTTTTATGCTCTTAGTTTACTGGCACATTAGAAGAAAAAGTCAATCATGTATTGTATGATTTTAAATGATTTGTATTTGATATCTTTGAATGAACTAGCAGCTCTCTGCAGAGGCACAGCTAGAGCAGCTTCAGTATGATCTCTGCTGACATAGTGCCCGTTTTCCGCTGCAATCACACTCACACACACACACACACATACAAGTGTGTGCACACATCAAAAGCTACACACAAAGACAATCACACTCCCATGCCAAGACAATGGCCTGCTAATCCTTGTTTGTGATTGGACGAATCCAGATTACCCAGAGGGCACCAGCTGTCAGGGAGAGGCAAAGCCCAGTTTCCTCAGTATCACACACACTCACAACAAACGTTAGCATGTTGCTACTTCTGAAATCTCATAGTAATATGTATTTGTGTTACATTATGTTGTGTTTTATTGTGTGTGACCTCACAGTTAAGCTTTCAGCTGCCGTCAAAAGGAGCTGTTTGTTACTGCTGTCAACACACTGTAAATATAGGAATGTGAATTAATACGACTGTAATGCTAACAGGCGCAACCAAGGTCCAGCTTAGCCAAATGTGGGAGATACCACAGTGTGCTGTGTGTGTTTTATTCTTAGTTGCTGTTGTTTGGACCCTTCCACCAACTCATTGTCTGCAGGCTGTGCAACAATCCTCCACAGTTTTGTTATTAGAAGTCACAAAAGTATCCTCAATTCAGCCATTGAAAGGCATTTTTTCACTATGGCTCAAATCTGTGTCTCTGAAAGTAATTTTCCTTAATTTGTTTGTAAAATATCAAATTTTAGGATTTTTTATTCAAGTAAAAAAGAATGAAGTAAAATATCCCTTGAACAGGATTCATCAAATGACACAAACAGCTCATACTACGGTAATAGGAGTTTTTTGCATTGTATCGTGTAATATTTAACATGTTTCAATTGGACTTTTGAGTTTTCTAAGCCTTCTGGATTTCATTAACTTCCGACCCCAAAATCACAGCTTTTATCCTTCATTTCCCCTGTGTGCAACCTCAGAGGGCCGAGCCGTGCCAAACCGAGCCGGGCCAACAATGCAGGCGGAGGGAGGAGACAGGAAGCTAACTGACACACTGCGGAGCCGTGATAAGAGCAGATCCACTTAATACTGGAGTCCAGGGAGAGAGGGGAACAGGGAGAGGAAGAGGAGGAAATGAAAGGGAGAGGAAGTGAGTTAGAGAGGGAGGAAGAGAATACATGTTGAAAGGGTGAGGGAAAGAGACACATAGCCAGAGAGAGATTTACTTTCAGTGTGTTGTTGAGAGGCTTTGCGTTGGCCTAGTTTCTGTTCTGTGTGTGAGTGAGTGTGTGTGTGTGTGTGTGTGTGTGTGTGTGTGTGTGTGTGTGTGTGTGTGTGTGTGTGTGTGTGTGTGTGTGTGTGTGTGTGTGTGTGTGTGTGTGTGTGTGTGTGTGTGTGTGTGTGTGTGTGTGTGTGTGTGTGTTTCTAGACACAGTGAAGTCATAAAGCATTATGGCAGGTTTGTCATTGTTCTGGCTCTGGAACACTTACCTCTCAGTGTGGATTTCCAGCTGTTAGCGACCACACTTGTGGTTTGGCGTATTATAGTGTTTTTACTACGAGTCATATTTACTTAAGATCATGGCTAATGATTTTGCAAACTGTCATGTTTTAGGATTGTGACTGTTTTGTATCATTCCCCACTAAATTGTAATTCATTATGTAAAGTGAGTGAACTCTTTGAGCTTGCTGGAGTTGTAAAAACCACAAAAAAACAAAAGAGTGTAACAAAACGATGACATAACTTTGACCAAACTTAATACAAACCCGATGTTCACGGTGACGGATTTCACAAGTGAGACAAGTTTGAAGAGTGTCTTCATTGGTTTTCATATTGTAGGAGAATGAACTACTTCCTGGAACTCATGGAAAAATGCATAAACATTTTAATATTGAAAATTACCCATTAGTAATGGTTCACCAAAAACGTTGAGGTTTTGTAAAGGAAAGTCCATGAATCATCTGTTGGATGAAAACGTCTTCAGACTGAATCCCATCAACGTTTTCAGTGTCAGACACAACAACAGAAAGTGTCATTGAGCTGCTGTAGACTGTTTAATACTGTCTGTTTACTTCCTAATCTCCATCGCTCAGTTTCCCATGTAGCAAACACTGGGTGTATGGTCACACTTTCCTGGGTGAAATGAGAAACATGTGAAATAGGAAACAGTTTCTCTTTCTTTGCTGTGTTTTCTCCAGTTCCTGCAGCTCAACAAGTGTAAACTCTACAGCCCTTGGATTTGTGGGAAATGATTTAGCCAGTTTGTCACAAGCTGATTTCAATCTCAAATATACAGTTGTAAATGCTTGGAAAATCATAATTTAATTTGCATGTGACCAGGAAATGCATTTCCTGATTGGACGATGTCCTAGAAAGACATGAGGTCACATTTAAAGTCAACAACCATTTTTTCATTTAATCTGATTACTTTTTACAAATAGCTCTGACTCTGTTTTTCCTCAACACTCTTTCCTTACAAGTTTGGTATTTACTATGCTGCTATAAATATCACCTATAAAGTTATATAATTATACAGTATATGTTCCTTTTTCTCCACTTCGATTCAGTTTCTAATAATTCAGTGTTTTGTTTCTCTTGCTGCAGAGGTTTAATTTCCCAGCGGGGATCATTACAGCTCCCTACTATCTTTTCTTATCTCACAGATGTTCTTTTTTGAAAAGCAGCATGTGTCAGGTTTGGTTGCATTTTCATGGAACTGCACATAAAAATGATGGAAATAGAAGAGTGTTCGAATCAGAATCGGGAAAGCATTCCCTCTGTGAGTTGTTGAAACATTTCCAACAATGTATACAAGAATACATGAATGGAACAAATAACTTTTTCTGACAAAACCGCTAAATATAGTAGACAGGTTTTTGTGTAAAAGTTGGCACACTGATAAACAAGACTTCTTCTTTGTGGGTTTTTTCTGGCAGTGCAGCAGCTTTTGTGTTGCTTCCATTACACAGGAAACACATTCATTCATTCATCAAAGTGACACAACTTTATAGAAGCAGTAACATTTAATTATATGTATGAGTTACAACAACTTTACCATCACTTGTTTGATTGGTATTACTTTTCCCCAAATATTGCTTAAAATTAGCTCTCTACATCTTCTTTGGGTCATACCTCAGTTTTAGGGACTTGGCTTTGGAACCGCCTCGTCACCAGTTCAATTCCAAGTATGGACCAAAACAAAAGAAACATGATGTGATTGGTAGCTGGAGTATTTCAAGCCTATTGTGAATAGGTCTTGTCTGCTTGTGTGTGTTTGTACTGTACGACTGAATGAAAACAGAGTTTCCTGTCTTTTTCCTCTACTACTCAGTTTAGAACTCATGCACTGACCAATCTGTTTATGTGTGTTTTTCAGGAACGACAGAGCGGGTGTGTCTGATCCAGGGCACGGTGGAGGCGCTGAACGGAGTCCATGACTTCATCGCTGAGAAGGTGAGGGAGATGCCTCAGAGCACCCAGAAGACAGAGCCGGTCAGCATCCTGCAGCCGCAGACCACCGTCAACCCCGACCGCGTCAAACAGGTCAGTCTGACCCTCTACGCCTCTTTAGTCATACAGAGAAATAACCCTGCAAACGTGTGTGTTGAGGTAGAAGAAGTACTCAGATCTTGTACTTCATAAACATACATAAAGCTAGCAGAGTGTAGGAAAAATCTGTTACAAGTAAAAGTCTTACAATCAAAATGTTACAAAAGTACAAAAGTATTAGCATCAAAATATAATTTAAGTACTCATTATGCCAATCTACCCATTCCAGAATAATACATTTGATATTTAGATTATAATTATTGATGCATTCCAGTGTTATCAAAGCTGGTAAAGGTGAAATTGAACTCTTTGAATTGTAGAGGTAAAAACTAGCAAAATATTGAAATACTCAAGTAAAGTACAAGTCTTTCAAAATTGTACTTAAGTACAGTATTTGAGTAAATCTACTTAGTTACTTTACACCACTGCGTGTGTGTTAGTGTGTGCCTGGACATGCCACAGCTGAAGGAGTGTGTGAGAGGGAGGAGAGCGTTTGCTTTGAAACGACAAACTGTGTGTTTCTGTGGTCGAGTTGTGATTTTCTGTTTGAGTGAAGCTGAATGAGGCAGAAAGTAGAAAAATGACATGCGACCATGCAGACATGTAAACACATGAGGGAGGGAGGGAAACAGAGAGGGGAGAGAAATAAAGGGGGAGACAGAAAGACATGGTGATTGAGAAGATAAGACAGGGAAGGAGGAGGGGAGAAAGAAGAAAGAGAGAAAATGGGAAAGATAGAGGGAAGAAAAATCAGCTGTCGGGTCGGGAGAGAGATGACATCCACTCAGACAGGAAACTGTGTGAGGTGTGAAGATGTAATCTCACCATGACACACACACTTCTGCTGCACGCACACACACATATGTACAGAGAGACCTAAACATCCACACGCTAACTGGAAACACTCCTGCTGAGAGAGGAAGTGTGTGTCCAGATCGCTCTGTCATACATGATAGAAGTCAAAGATGTCTGCCAAAAAGTCTGTTTCTGATTGTACCGATGACGCACAACTGTAAAAAGCTCTAACCTGGAAATGGCTTCAATTTGTCTAAAATATTTCTGCAGTGTGATTTAATTTAACATGAGACAGTTTGTCCAGATTTACACGTCATTTTGAGTTAGGTGGACAATCAGAAAATAATACTCAGAATACTAGCTCAGAGCCTTTCAGCTGTTTTCAAAACAAACTTTAAAGTTTTTTATCTTATTTTATTCAATAGTTCATTAAACTGCTGAGTGTAAAGCTAAGTACATGTCAGTGCCAACAGCAGCTCTGTAATATAGGACAATTAGTGTGGCCATTGATTATGATCCCAATCTGTGTAAGTGATTATCATCATTCTCTCTTCATGATTGCTCCATATTGATTAGTCAGGTCTGGCATTGTTTCCATCTATTGACTATTCAGGCCTGCTTGACAGTGCATTCAACAAGGCCTGTGGGTGCACACACACACACACACACACACACACACACACACACACACACACACACACACACACACACACACACACACACACACACACACACACACACACACATGCACACACACACACACACACACACACACACACACACACACACACACACTCTTCTCATACACACATTCTTGTCTTTGTGGTATTGTGGGGGTACCATACCAGAACATCTCTTGTGGGGCCCACATTTTCTGAAGCGGTTCTAACATGAGAGCCCCAACATTTGATAAAGACAAAAATACCCCCAGAGAAGTCCAACACTTTTAGGTTTAAACATATGGAAAAACAGTATAAATATAGAAGTAATGACACACCTAAAGTATTCATTAGATGGAAAAGATGAATTGCTGACCTGTGCATATGTTTGCCCTCCTCTGAGCTTTGGTGTTGCATGAGTAATGTGTATGTCTTCCCCTGCTGCAATCTATCATCCTCTCTCATGAGCAGAATTTGGAGGTGTGGGGGGGGGGGGCAAGGAGGGCTACGCCATTCTATTTGTGAATAATTACAGTTATCAGACTTACACACACACACACACACACACACACACACACACACACACACACACACACACACACACACACACACACACACACACACACACACACACACACACACACACAGTAAGAGATAGTGTGTTTTCGCAGAGTTCATAATTGTAAGGTGCAGTTATAAAGAGAGTTTAATGCATAATTAATCAATACTTATATACTTATGAGGGGCCGTACAGGCTGTAATTCATACTGGTCCCCTCACACACATACATTCTCCTTTTACATTCATACATTTTCACTCTCATATACATATATAATTACACTCACACATTCATACATTTTGCTCTAATATTATCATATTTCAATGCATACATTGTCACATATGTATACATTTTTCCCTCACACATTTATAAATTTTGCTCTCGTGCACATTCATTCAATGTTTACATTTAATATTATAAATAATATATGCATGTCTAAAGACAATATATGTATGTAGAAGAATGTATGTATGTGTGAGAGAAAGTATAGTGGAAACGGAAGGAGTATAGTTGAAACGGAAGGCAGGTCATTATCGTGCTGTGATTGGCTCAGAAGGTCGAGCGGGGCGGGCTTATGTTCAGATCTTCTGATTAAAATCAACACGATGGAGGGAGTTAAGTCCGTGTATCTTCGGACCATTTGTTTTTCTTTATTAAACAAGTAAACGGAAGAGCGTCTGAGAGGCGTTTTTGCTTTTTGTTTTTTACCTTACTAAATGGTCTAATGGTCATTGGAGCGAATCCTAATGAATACACTAGATATACACAGCAGCCTGTGAGCAGTATGAACAGTGTGTATGAATATGCTAAGATATATAAAGTATGAAAACGGTAAGCAGTGCAAGTATAGTATAAAATATATAGATATTAATGTCATGATGATAAACATTGTGGAACAATGATGAAAAATGGGAATGGAAGTGGCGACGTAAAACTGACACAAAACAACAACAAACTTTTGCCGAGCCAATTGGAGAGTTTCATCAGCAGCACTTGGTAAAAACCACCAATGAGCGCTCAGCTCGAGATACCAGCGAGTCGTTTCCCATCAAGCGAGTACTTTGCAAATATAATTCCTATTATTATTATCAACACAGTTACTTTTTTATACAGTGAGGTAAATGGTAAATGTGCATGTATGTTGTTCAGTATGCGTTTACAGGTGAATACGTCTGCATTTCCTGCCAAATACCAGCCTCAAAAAGATTACAATATAATTAATGCAAATAAACTACTTCTACTAATAATAATAATCATAATCAATTCAATAATGTAAATACTATATTATTTTATTATAATATAGTTGTAATATAGTCAAGACAAAACATGCTTATGAAATGCTCAAAAACTGATATTTCTTAAATCTGTATTCAAATGTAGTTCCTCTGTCAGTAATGTATCAACAACTACACACAGTTCTATCAGTATGTCTCTGTGTTGTGGTTGACATGATGATGACTGTTAGGAGTTAAAGGTGGGGTAGGTCATTTTGGAGAAACCAGCTCGAATTGCGCTAGAATTTGAAAATACACAGCCGGAAAAAATCTGCCACTTCCTTACAGAGCCCCTCCTCCAAGGGGGTGCGCCCCCCCCCCCCACTGCAGTCAGCATGTCATTGTGGCCCTGAGACACTTCACCCCAAATTGCTCCTGTGGGGATTGTCCACAGTACTGAGTATGTAAGTCGCTTTGGGTAAAAGCGTCTAACAAGTGACATGTAATGTAATGTAATGTGCGCTGAGAACTGCGCTGAGAACTTCGCTGAGAACTGCGCGGAGAACTGCGCACAAGCCGAGCTCATAAGCCGAGGCCCCCTGTGCGAGGCCCCCTGCGCAATATGAGGCCCCATGAAGCCTGCATGATCGGCCTGTAGGGAGGGACGGCCCTGATCTCAAGCCTTAGAGGGCTGATCACTGGTGTTCCTCCAGGCTTGGAGCCAGCATTGCAGGACATCCCTTTAAGTGTTGGATGTTTGAGGCCACTGTGCAGGTCAGGCCAGTTATTCCACACTAAATATAGGTTGTAGTTGCCAGGCAACCAGTGGAGAATCCAGGAAGTTACTGCTCAGAGTCTGAAAGTTTGCAGTTAGTTAAAGCTAAAGTTGTTATGTTTAAAATAAGGTGTGGTACTGTTGGGACAATAGGCAAAAACATTTTGCACATTGCATTTTATTTTGGTTAAAGTGGACCTATCATGCTATATTTGCATAATATATTGTAGGGCCACACCTATATAAAACAGGTCTGCGACATTTTTTTTTCAAAATACCAAACAGATCATGCATTTTAGCCATGCCTCATTTCGCTCTATTTGCTCTTTTTTAGCCCTGTTTTTGCAGGGGCTGAATCTGTGAGAAGTCTTCTTCGCTGCTTTTGTGGCAGACTGCAGCGCCACCTACAGGCCTGGCATATGTACTACAGCATCTCCAGCGCTTTCGAACGGCAATGGCCGTGGCTGCCTCCTCCTGATAGGTGGAGAGTTGGCCATATAGGCGGAGCTCCTTGTTCCTGACGTCAGAGAATTTCCAAATCTGTATCAGTCTGTATCAGATCCGTTGCAGCCCCGTTTTTAGAGATTTGGGTATGGAGGAAAAGAGAGAGGGTTGTGCTTTCTGACACTTGGTGAGTTCCCTGACACACCGGGGACACATATTCATGTATAAAAGACGTACAAAAGTGCATTTTGCATGATAGGTCCCCTTTAACTTATTCATTAACACTTATTCAACAAGTGAAAAGAAAACACACAACAATACAAATGTAGGTTTTCATTTAACTTACTTTGTCAATTTTTTTTGTCTGTATATTTCTCCCAAATTCACCAATAACATTAAATAATTCCTTGTGTACTCCTATCAAGGCTATTTATTCATATAATAAAAATGATAACCAACTTAATGTATTTATCCCAGGGGAAATTTGGTTGTGTGACAATTGCTTGGATTTTGAATTATATAAATAAAAGATAAATAATAATAATAATAGAATAATTCATATTTACCCCATATTCACCAAGTGTGTCTCCCCTAACAGAACAGAACGCACCAGTTTCATCATGTGTGATTATTTGGTTTGTGTCTTTGACCCTGAGTGACGGACGGTTTAGTGGAGCTGTGTGAGGAGCAGCCGCGAGGAGACGAGCGACTAATAGTCTGATATTCAGACTCTTATAATGGAGGGCCGATCCTCCTGCTGCTCTTTAGACTATTTATACTGCGTCGGAGAGGCGACTAAATGGATTTGTGATGCATTTGACAACACACAGATACACACACATGTTCTCTCACACACACACTCAGAAAGAAAACCCCCACACCAAAATAACCTCTTCAATCCACACTACTAGACACACCGCTGCCCCCCCTTCTCCGAGCAGCATAGCATGATCAAACCCAAATCCCCTACATTTACAATTATCATTTCTGTTATCAAATGATCCACAACTTTTTAAGAATGTGATATTTTTAAGTAAAGGCACAATGATAACGAGCTTCAATGTTATGCTCACAATTATGAAAAGAATATATAGCCTGACAATAATATTGTGTTGTGTGTAATGTGGTGTCAATGTTGTTCTCTACCTATAGTGAAATATAAAGAGTAACCAAAAACGAATTATGAACATATTTATTTTCACAAAATCTGAATTAAAAATGTCTTGTTTCTTTTTCCTTGTGGAACATATGCACAGACACTAATGTGTAGACCCTAAACTCAAATTGTAATTCGCGCAACTTCAAAATATGGAAGGAATTAACTACAAAAGAACACTAAAAGTAACACTTTAATATAAACTGTGGCTAATTTCCAAATAAAACAGTTAAAACCTGACATACTATCTTTGAAGTCACCACAAGTTTAATCAGTAGTACTATAATATATTATTTAATAATAATACGGGGATGAACAAACACAGTTACACACACACACTCAGTCACATTACGGCCAGTAGGCTGTGAGCTGAAGTCTTTGTAGACGCTCACATAGTTTTGCAGCATGGCTCTCATTGTAGAAAGACATAACCACAAACTCACTGTGACCTGGTGAATGGACCTCAAGAGAACACACACACCTGACACACGTTGACATACACACCATGACACACATGTGTCCCCCTGAAAGATGAATTGGTGTCCACTGTCTGCTATTTCGGGTGGAGGGTATTCTTCTTCTTCTTCTTCTTCTTTCAAGAGTGCGGCTGTTGTAGCATGTGGCGTGTGACTAAGCCCTCAGTGGGCACAGAGAAAAAGAGGAGAGCATTTATACTGGGCGCAGGGGCCATGTCCACATCACTTTTGGAACCACTTTGCACTAGGATCAATTGATAAACATGTTCTGAAAATAGCATGCACAAAGAATTGTCTTTGACAAAAGAAGTGTATTTGCTCAAGAGAACACTTTTGGGTGTCCTTCTGGTAACAGTTTGGACCTGTGGCACGTTAGTCACAATTGAATAGAGAATAGTAAAGCAAGTGTGGCTCCCGCTTTGCAGTAGCTTAGCAGTTACTGCACTAGTTGTAACAAAAGTATTTGGAAAAGTGTTTTTTTAAATCTGAAAAAAGTCTCCCCACCACTTTTTCTACACTGAAAAAACTGAAACATTGACTTTTATCAAGTGTATTATGTCAACAAATATCACACAAGTGTATTAGGTTAGTTGAAAGCAATAATATTAAGTTTAAACAGGTTCAACTTAATAGTATTGCTTTTAACTCACCTAATACACTTGTGTGAAATGTGTTGACATAATGAAATGAATTAAAGTCAAAACTTCAGTTTTTTTGTGTAACAAAGTGACGCCCATGGAGGAGAGAGTTTATGATGATATGAAAAAGAGTTGGAATGAGAGACGGAGAGTGTGGATAACGTAGAGACAGAGAGGACGACCTGAGCCAAACAGTGGAGTCTGGCGGGCTGAGTGGGCGTCTGAAGCTGGAAGCAGATCTGAACTCTTGTTAGCCGACAGCTGCGGAGTGACAGAGGGTTCTCTGGGAGAGGCAGCAGCTGATAGGAGGAGAACAGAGCTGCGACGACACACAGCGCTTCAAGGCCAGAGAAGAAGGAGATTTATGAGTTAAATACATTCCTCCTGCGGCTCTAATGAGCTCTGACATGACACATGGATGAGGAGAATGTATTGAGGGGTTTTTGTGACTTTTATTATTCCGTGTTTGATTTTGCAGTACACTCTTGTAAAACATCATTGTTGTTCACACTGCAGCACGCTCTCATGTTACACTTCATATCAGATATTCAGTGTATGTAAAGGGTGATAATGGCTCTCTTAAAATTGATTGACACCATTTGATTGATGCACAACATTTAAAGAAGGATTTTAGACTGAGTAAGGTATTGTTCTTTCTTTATAAAATAGATACAGTTTAAATTGGACTCCTGGTACAATACTTACAATAATAAACTGCATTTTAGTGTTCCATCATGCAACTTTCTGAATGTAGACACATACTTAAGCATCACTGAAAATGCTAATTCTTGTAGCTTAAATTCTCTTATGTGTAAATTATTTATATACTCATTTCTACCAGGTGTTGCCTCCGTTTAAAGGAATGTCAAAACACAAGTCCTAGATTTCAATAACACATTTCACACATGGTGCATATTTTCAAAACTATTATGACTTATTATCATTAAGGTGTAATCCAAGATTGCGAATTTAATTTTTTTAAAAGATCCTCCTCTTAGAAAAGAAAAAATCATAAGCTTTAAAATGCCCACTTGCTAAATTGCTCATTAAGCTTATTGTCGCTAATGTAAGCTAACTTTAGATGGATGTTAAAAGGAACTATCTGGACACATAGTTGCTCTCTGACTCTTCTGTATCCTGACTTCAAACAACGAACATGTTAGACGGCAAGCAATGAAAGCCAGTTGTGAAGATGTGGTGATGTCACATACTTTGTTGAGTCTAAGTTCTCAGTTACCAGGTAACCAGTCTGTTATCATCCCTGTTTACCTGCTGTTGTATTGCATATACAGTCTTTGAAGTAAAGCAGCATATCAACATGGTTTGAATAAAAAGCCAAAGCACTCCAGAGAGCTCTCTTCCTGTTGTTGTGTAATGTAGTGAAGCATCATCTACTTATTGCATCGATATTGTTTTCATATTGGCAGTAAAACGTGATGAGTGAGGAGCGTCCCCTGTGAGATCAGCTGTAAACGGCCTGTGGTTTTGTTGTGGTATTATTGTGGTATTGTTGCTGCCGTGCTGAACTGTATTCACGCAGCAGGACTTTATTCAGCTCAACGGTGAACACATCCATGAGCATTTTACATCATGCATTGTTTTCCTAGCTGCAGCCACTTCCTGCGGGCTATAGGGACCATTTCCTGTGAACTTTCACCTCCAGTGAACACCTGTTTCCTACTTCCTGTTATTGCCTCCCTACACAGGAAGTTCGCCATAAATGTCAGGAAAAGTCTGGCTCACGTATCAGATGATGAGGAGGTGGGGATTCTAAGACTTTGAATGTTGATTTAGAATTTGAATGTCAGCGTAATTAAAGAAAGCTTCATCTTATCAGCATCAGCTGACCTTTTTTAATCCAAAAGACTCACAACTCTGTCCATTGTGTTGAACTAAAACCATAAATCCACTTTCTCTAAAATGGCGCGTGTGTGTTGACATTATGTCTGTTCCATTCCATTGTATCGGGCAAACAACTCCTGAGCAGTCTCGTACATCATGGTGCTTTCTTACCTTCTTACGTAACGTTCTATCTTCCCGTCAGTCCCGTGATTTGCAGCCTCACTGCCGAGTCAGCAGCAATATAACACACTGTCTTTGTGTGTCTCTCTTATCTGCATCAGGATTGGGTGTCTGCATTATATTATCTCTGCCGTAATTCATATTTTTCTCCCGCAAATCTTTCCACACGTGGACGCCACACACAGAGAGAACATCAGGTTCAGATGTGACGTCTTGAGGGAGGTCGGAGGAGGGAAGGAGAGGAGGTAAACACAAAGGAACTGAAGGAAGGAAAGAAAGAAAGGACACAGAGAGGAATTTGTATTTTCTGACAGTTCATTACACATAGAGATTTTAAAGAGACACTGTAATGTATTTTTACAAGTACTTGCAGCACAGTGCATAATATTCTCATCCTTTTATTTGTACAAAAACACGACTTTGCTCCATTTACATCCATTTAAAGAGCAAACTCTCCTGTCCAAAATACATCATTGTTCCAACCTTTCACAGAGCTCACGAAATGTGATATTAACTATAGACTGTAGATGTATTATGCATCAATTTAGAGTCTGTACTCATCCCTTCTTTTTCTTTCTAGCAGGACATGTTGGAAACTTTGGTGTCTGTGGGTTTGAGTCTTGGCGGCACACCATGCATGTAACGATGTCACAGCAGAGGGGCTAGCCCGTTAAAGGAAACACACACAATATTTAACAGTTTCCAAAGAAGTGAATCATAGTGTGAAACAGCAACTGGCAGCCTTTCATAATTGAATTCATTTCCATTTACAAATAAAGATCTTCTTATAACACAAGTGGTCATTTGAACTATTGACACACAAAGAGGTTATATTTGCATATGTCTTATTTCATCATCCTCGCACATCTTCAACAATGGAGAAGTTTACAAATAATGCTTTAGCTCCCCTCATTGAATATTAGTTTGTTGTAATTATTCCAGTTATCTTTCATATTGCAGTGCATATTGAAGGTGGCAAAGAGGTGCAAACCTATGGTGAATGTTGTGCATATGTTGTCAGGATGAGGAAGTTTCTTCATCGGCATGTGTTTTGTACGGAGCCCTGGAGGGTTCATAGAGAGAAAAATAAATAAAACGTGGCCACGTTTTACTTTCTCATTCGCACGCTTTAGTAACTCGTGCGCACGCTTTAGTAACTCGTGCGCACAAATTAATAAAGCGTGCGCACGAGTTACTAAAGCGTGCGCACGAGTTACTAAAGCGTGCGCACGAGTTAATAAAGCTTGCGCACGAGTTAATAAAGCGTGGCCTCGTTTTGTGTGCGTGTGTGTGTGTGGGGGCATTTGTTTATGATAGTATTGTTCGTTCCGGTGCACTCCGGCAGGACTATAGCACATCGAGATTAGGATTAAACACATTTCTTTCACTTGGGAATACACTTAACTATGGAGAACCAGATTTGTGTAAAGTACTGTTCGTGGTAATTTGAAAACAAATGCCGGTGGTGAGCTGAGCACACTCACTCACACACACACACACACACACACACACACACACACACACACACACACACACACACACACACACACACACACACACACACACACACACACACACACACACACACACACACACACACACACCATGCGCCCCGGTGACAGGACATCTCCTTCATAAAACGAGGGGGAATACTCTGGTAGTTCGATGTGTGTAGAGGTGTGTGTGGTTAAACGTAGCAGCCTCGATCTCTATTCAGCGGCTCTAATGAAGGGAAACGCAGTGAAGTAAACAGTAAAAGTCAGATTCTGCTGAGTTACACGTTACTGCCTCCAGTGCCCTGTACGACGAAGCCAGTTCAACAGACCCTGGATATGTTTGATTTACCCGGTTTAACTAACCCTAACAAACGCGATGTCACTAAGCGGTCCTACGAAGCTGGTTATCAACTCAGTAAATCAACCAGGGTTTCTCTGTCCGGCTGAGAGCGCGTTCACGTGAAAGGGACGGGGTTAGC
>CM053252.1:39056732-39126566 GCA_028583405.1 Pogonophryne albipinna
TACTTTCCAAAACACCAGCGTTAAAATCAGTATCTGTACTTTGGTGCTGATGTTCACCAAAATATATTTTCAGTCCTTAAAATAATTTGTAAAAATTGTACTGTGCTCTGGGTGCTTGTAGGTTAGATTAAACCGGGACTATAAATAATATTTTTAATAATTAAGCTATTAATTCCTCTGCAAATTAATTAATTGAATGAGTTATTATAGGTTGGGGTTTGTTAAGGGTAAGGGTTAGGGGCTTAGGGTTTATCTTTTAATATTATATTATCTTTTAATAATAATTACAACTTCTGATTTGGTATCAAACTCAATTTGTGAGTCCCTAAATAAGAAAAATAAATAAAAAGAAGAAATGTAAAAGAAACGAACCAAGGGGAAGGGAAAAAGACTTGGTAACATTGTTCACATTGACATGATCTTCATGTTACGAGGAAACCGGTAATATGGAATTACTTTTTGTTGGAGATAGTAATTCCTAAGATGTTGTCGAGAATATTATAAGTCACAAAATGTATATTTTTATTTATTCCCAACGTATTACAAGCACCAAACTCCATGAAGTTAGGGTTTGTCAGGATTCGGGAAAAGGTAGGACCCAAATGCAGAATAAAAAAGACAAAAAAAGGTCAAGGAACAAAAGGCGAGCTTTATTTAGAAAAAACTGATGACTGAAAAAACATGACATGAAATAAACAGGAGGTAAACAAAAATTGACCGTGACCAACATGGAGGGAGACAGGGAAATGAACCGACATGGGGCACAGGGGAAGATAAAGAGCCTCCTAGGGGACATGGAGAAGAAGAAAAAGAAAAGATTTGAACAAAAAAAAAAACATGTTTTGCGAGATCTCGCAAAACATTTGTGAGATCTCGCAAAACCCCTTTGCGAGATCTCACAATACTTTTCATTTAGTACTTCCTGGTCAGTTCGGCTGCGATACGGCAACACAGAAACCACAACAATGGAGTGGTTCATCGATTTTACTTTGAGCTTGGCCTTAAATATAAAGATATAACATCAGTGCTTGGCAATAGGCACGGGTTTAACACATAGACTGTATATATAAAGGGTTTCACATAAGTGAAGACACCTCAAGAGAACACTCAGAGCGAGGGGATGCACGTCCCTCTGAGCTGAGTTACTGTATTGACAGATTCGAATTTCGCGGATCAATAACTCATGAACATAACGTTGTAAAAATACAAACATGACTTTACAATCATAGCAAGGTAGACAACGAGCTACAGAGTCGTTTTTATCAGAACAGTTCGATACGCGGCGTCATCCGAGCTAAACATCAAGAATTGGTCACAATCTGCAGCTTGAGGAGGGAGAGGAGTGCTTAGGGACCGTCTACAAACTGCAACGGGGTTTTGCGAGATCTCGCAAAGGTTTTGCGAAATCTCCATGTCCCCTAGGGGGCTCCGTAGGAAGACAAGACTAAATACAAAGAAGGGTAATCACAGGACAAGACACAGCTGGGAGGGGGGGCATAGTCAGGGAGCCGGGCACAAGGACGGACCGGGTTCGTGGCCGACTGGACCACCGGCGGAATAGGATCTGGTGTCGGCAGAACACCCGGCAGTACAGAGTTCGTAGCCGGCGGAGCCAACGGTGTGATAGGAACCAGTGTTAGGGTTTCATAATCTGGGGTCAGTAATGCAGTGCACATTGGTTTGAACTTCAGTTGGATTCTTTTCCGTGTCACTTTTCATTTGCCATTTTGTGCATTCTGAAAGGTAACTGGAGTGTCTCAGCCCCAGCAGTGTTCACACTTTGCTAGCACTTTGTTCCTCTCACTAATCTACACAGGACGGAAGATTGTAGTGAGTGTCTGATAGCAGCAGCACGTAAACAGACTCACAGTAACAACACTAATCAATAGAAAGCACTGAAGTACAAACTGCCAGAGAGCAAAGATGAATGAAAGGAAGAAGTAAACAGTGCACCTGTTAATCCCAGAGAGCGACGCAGCGACGCCTCGCACTCACAGGGGAGAGATCATTCTCTAATGTTGCAGTCAGAGAGGGGAGTTGTTTACGCTGTCTGCAGGTTTGAAGCCGCTCTATTATCCGCTCCCTCCTGCACGCCTCTTATTCATTTTCAATTTCTATGTAAATTCATCTGGTGGAAAGCCGCGGTGCAGAGATGGAGCCGTGGAATGCAGCGTGGCAAACCGCTGCATCGCCGCGTAGAGGTGGTTCTGCTTCAAACTGCAGCAAACAGATAGAGGGAGGGGGTGAGGCGGGGGAGGCAGCTTGATTGGAATGGCCTTCATATGTTCTATTGTACGTTGAATTGATCCCTCTCTCTCTCTGGACTTTTCTTTTATTCCCTTTCCTCTCGCTTTATTTCACTCTGCATGTAACAACAAAACATAAACTGTGCATCTCGTCCACTTTTCTCACAATCACCCCGCTCCCCCTCCCTTTTATTTTTTCCTCCTCTTTTCTTCATCAAGGCCATGTCTTTTTATCTCTCCTCCCGCTACTTCCGCCCACACTCTCCCTTTCTGCTCAGTATGAATATTGGATGTTCAGACAGACATGCAGTGTGAGTCTCAGAGAGTGGGATCAATGCTGCAGCACACACACATTCATGTGCGAGGCGGCTAATGCGAAGTCAATGACTTCTACAGGTGTCCTTGTTTGTGAGAAACGACTTTGCGTCATTTAGTTTGCACTGAAGAGCAGAACAACATAAGTTGCAGCAGAAGTTTTTTTGCCATCGACAGTCTCACACTTTCCTCTGGTCTCACTCCATTCAACAGAGTGATGCTCTGAATGTGCAGGAGCTGGGTGCTGCAGCACAGCGACGGGCACTCACTGCTTAGCAACAGGAAAACTCCACATCACACCTGTACTGCATACTACCTTGTCTGATGCATGGGGTTTCATTTGGCTGCTTATGGGCAAAACTGCAGTTTATTGGAGTTAAGCTCATTTGAATAAATATTTCAGTTTTTCAACTTAAAGAGGACCTATTATGTTTTTCTGACCTTTCACTTTCCTGTAGTGTGTTAGCTTGTTTCTCGGTGCATCTAACTGCTCTGCAAAGTCTAAAAGCGGGTGTTTCTTTCCCACTCCCAAATATGGGCTTTTTTTTTGACATTTTTAGACAATATTTTCTAGGGATTAATTGTAGAAATGGAAATATTAGTCAGTGATAAATAAAAGAGAAACAAACAAGTGCTTCATATCCATCCATTGACCAACACAGCAATGTTATATATATACAGTGCACAATGTGACGGACGAACAAAAGTACTGCATGAAAGAATTATGCATCATTTGTACATGCAAATATGTGAAATGAATATACTGCACTGTATTAGGTCATGGTGTGTGTGTGTGTGTGTGTGTGTGTGTGTGTGTGTGTGTGTGTGTGTGTGTGTGTGTGTGTGTGTGTGTGTGTGTGTGTGTGTGTGTGTGTGTGTGTGTGTGTGTGTGTGTGTGTGTGTGTGTGTGTGTGTGTGTCATCGCCTCTCTCCCTTTCACTACCCTTTGAATGCTGGAGCTGTGTTTCCATGGTAACACTGACCCCTGGGAGTCACACAAGGCTCTTTAGAATCCCTCTCTCTCTCTGTCTCTCTCTCCTGCTTGTCCATCCTTTCCTCCCACTCTGTGTAATTCTCTCTACCTCTTCATCACCTGTTCTCTCACCAACTTCTTCTCTTTCTCCTCTGTTAAAAAAACAACAACCTCTTTGCTAGTTATGTGTTCAGGTGGTGGACACACTGCCGTGCACACTCTGTAATGTCATGTGTCTACGGCATATATTTATCATTCACAACATCATTACATTGCTAAATCACACACACACACACACACACACACACACACACACACACACACACACACACACACACACACACACACACACACACACACACACACGAAGACTCATTTAAAATCATTTTCTCATTACACTAACTTTCCTTGATTTAGTGAATTTAATATGCTGATCAATAGCCTTCAAGCAATAACCAAACATGTTTCCTTCTCCCTCCCAGGCCAAGCTGATCGTCCCTAACAGCACGGCGGGGCTGATCATCGGTAAAGGTGGAGCGACAGTGAAGGCGGTGATGGAGCAGTCCGGGGCGTGGGTCCAGCTATCCCAGAAACCCGAGGGCATCAACCTGCAGGAACGGGTGGTCACCATCAGCGGGGAGCCCGAGCAGAACCGCAAAGCCGTGGAGATCATCGTCCAGAAGATCCAGGAGGACCCACAGAGCTCCTCCTGCCTCAACATCTCCTACTCCAACATCACAGGCCCCGTCGCCAACTCCAACCCCACCGGCTCCCCGTACGCCAACTCCACCGAAGTGATGCCGTCCGCGGCCGCCGCTGCAGCATCCGCCGCTTCTTCTCTGCTCGGCCAGGCTAGCTTGGCCGGGGTCGGGGCCTTCCCCACCACCATGTCCAGCTTCTCAGGCAACGACCTGCTGGCCATCACCTCCGCCCTCAACACCCTGGCCAGCTACGGCTACAACACCAACTCCCTGGGCTTGGGTCTGAATCCCGCGGCAGCCTCAGGAGTGTTAGCAGCGGTAGCAGCTAATGCTAACCCAGCAGCAGCCGCCGCAGCTAATTTGTTAGCATCCTATGCCAGTGATGCATCCACCAGCGTTCACCAAGCAGCGAGTCTCGGGGGCTTCTCTCTGGGATCCTTGGCTGCCGCAGGAGCCACCAACGGCTACTTGAGCGCCGCGTCGCCCCTGTTGGGGTCATCTCTACTGGCCCAGGAGAAGCTGGGTGAAGGAGCAAAGGAAGTGGTGGAGATTGCCGTGCCAGAAAACCTGGTGGGAGCCATCTTGGGGAAAGGAGGGAAGACGCTAGTGGAGTACCAGGAGCTGACCGGCGCCAGGATCCAGATCTCCAAGAAAGGCGAGTTCATCCCTGGAACTCGGAACAGGAAGGTGACCATCACGGGGTCTCAGGCCGCCACGCAGGCTGCACAGTACCTGATCAGCCAGCGAATCACCTACGAGCAGGGGGTACGTGCCACCAACCCACAGAAGGTGGGCTAAACCTGACAGCCAATGAGAAACGAGGAGGAAAAGAGGGGAAAAAAAGAGTGGGGGCTTGGGGGAGGAGTATCAAAAATTGAAAGTGAGAATGGAAAAAGGAGAGGAGAGCAAGAATGTCAGAAGGAATCGTCTGCGCCGTTTTCTTCTGCGTGTTTTCAGTATTCTCTATAAAAAAAAGAAATGTTGACGCAAAGCAAAAATGTGCTGAGAAGACGAGGAGGGAATGGAGCGAGTTATCACGCTGAAAAACCAAGAAAAAAATGTGTAACTAAATGTGTAAATAAGGTTTTATTACTTAACGTCTTGACCTTTCGGGATTTTTTATTGTTTCGTTTTATTGTTTTGATTAGTAAATTAAGCTGTCTGTTTGTTCGTTTGTGTATTGTGTGGACAGAGCTGAATGCCATGTAGACAGGCCGACTGCCTGAGAGGCGACAGGAAGTAGGGGGAGGAAGGGAAGGGCATGGGCACACAGGGGGGAGGGTTTGCGTTTAAAGGGTACAACCCAAAATCCCTTATGGAAGTAACCCTAACCCCTCCCTCCCCCTGAAGCCCACACCGGTCACCCTCCTGTAGGGTTTTTGTTTTTCTTCTAGTTTTGATTCGCCCCTCCGCCCCACCTCCCCCCGAAGCCTCTTTCACTACTTGCCCACAGCCTTGCCTTCCCCTCACCCCCTCCCCCCCTTTTTACAAGGGTTTTTATAATGAGCAAGACTGCAAACTTAAGCCTGGTGTGCGAGAAAAGAAACGTCGTCAAATCCCCCCGTAACCCCATTTATTCTCTCCCCCGTCGTATGATCTCAACTCCCCCCTCCTCCCCTCTTTCTGGGAGATGAAGGAAGGGTGAGGTGAACTCGGGAAGGGGTGAGGGGCGGAGAGAATGAGCTGGGCGTTTCTTCGTTTGCACACCACCCTCTGTATACCCTGTGATGTATCCTACGAGCAGTGCAGCGCTGCAGGGGTGTCACGGCACGCAGCACCCCCCCCCCCCATACGCAGCTCTAGTGTTTGAGATAGAATGCCGAGGCGCACGTTGATGACCTCACGTAATGCGAAACCGACGAGAGTGATACTGTGCAAGCTGCGGCAAACACACAGGATCTATGGCGTTTTAATTTGCAGTCTGCTGTAATGATTCTGTTATTATCTGATATTGTCACGATTATACGAATCCTCACCATCGTCATTATTTATTGATGAGTTCACCCATAAAAAGCTCAGTTGTTTTGTTTTTTTATCTGTGAATTCAGGTTGACATGAATGTAAATGAGACTATTTTTTTGTTTTAATTTAAATGAATTGAATATGAATAGTAATGTCACAAAGTGTAATATATGTCTTATTTAAGTCCAGTAAGAGAGCCGCCCCAGGCATTAATATCATTACAGTGAAGGATTACCTTATATATCCAGTCTAAGAGCAGAACAGGGAATGCGCACACACATGCACATGCGTACACACTGAAACAAAACGTTAATGCCACATTTGGTGCTAGAAAAGGGAATTCACCATATCTATGATGCAGACTGCAGTGAGACCTCTAGATTAGCAAGTACATATCTGTAATCACACCACAGGCTGCAGTGCAGATCTACGCAGCTATACCTCAAACGCCTCGTCGCCATGCTTGACCATCCTCCCCATGCCCCAAAATATCCCCTATGTTCTAAATCTGTCGTAAAACGCCCTGTTAAAATTTGCCTAAAATGTAAAATTGTAACCAAAATGAATAATTGGGTTCTCAGATGAGCTGCTACTGCTCAGCCTGTGGTCTTCCAAACCCAAACCCAGTCCAAGCAAGAGCACTTAAGACTAACAACGTACTACTGAGACATTGAGAAAAGGAAACACTGAAACATGGGGACTGTTCGTCCGGGGTCCACTGCAGATTCTGCTCGTCTCACTCCCAGATTTGCTATTTTAAGACAGCATGCACATCAGTAAAGGAGATAAATAGCCTCACTGATCTCTTATCAAGCGACCGTCCGACTGCCGATGAAGGGCAGACATGATTTACAACACACGTCCAGGGAGTTGTTTCTGTCTCTGGCAAACTGCAGGTTTCCCGTGGCAACTGCCCACTGTAGACCCAGAAGGCTGCTGAAGATGCTGTTGTTTCTTTTCTTGGTTTTTTTGGTTTGTGTTGTGTTATATATATTTTTTTTTACAATCGGAGTACACTGAATTTTTGTCTTAATGCACTGTGAAGCGAGGGATCGGTTCTCTCTGCCTATGAGGTCAGGGATGTGTGCTGTAGACGGCATCGCGATTGGATGGTTTTTTGTATGGCAGGGGAAAAAAACCACACATATATGAAATATATGTAGAATGCATATGAAGAACTTCACCAGAAATGTATCTGAATACTGAAGGAGGAGAAAGAGACTAGGTTGATGAAGAGGATCAATCAATTGAGGTCACGAGTTTGAGATCAATTAGAGTCTACCCACCTGTTGTCCTGGAAAATTGTTTTGTAATCCGAGGGTGGGATGTTGGGGGAGTGTTAGGTGTCCAGCAGCAGATTAAAGAGACTGGAACAAATTATAAATTCACTTTTCTATCGCTGTCTTTTTCATAAAAATTGATAATGTACTGTACATCCAATAGGAGTGTGACGGAATGTAAAAATGCCAAAAAATGAGGAGGGGGTGCATTTGATCTATTGAACAGCCCGGTGAGGGGAGCGACTCCTCTAAGTTAATAAACAAATATGATTCTTTTGAAACCAATCCGACCCATAATGCTCCACTGTACTATCGAATGTGTCACTCTCTGTTGGAGCGCCAGTGAGGGTTTATCTCCACAGCTTGGTAAGGAGGCTTCTTTACTCCCATCTAACACCATCCACTCTGTCCTCACCCTCCCTCCCACCCGTCCTCAGTCCTCCAGTGCACTCCCATCCTGACACCCCCCCTCTCCTCCTACTACATCGCTCCATGGGTGACTATGTCTGGTGTTACGATCAATGCATGTCTGCTGCTTGCCCTGACAAACACCACAGAATGAGTCTCTCCTCTGTTTGCCTCCTCGGGGGGCCGGGGGGGCCGGAGATGCCCTGATCTAACGCACCACCACACCTGCAGAGGAGGTCCTAGTTGAGGCTGGCAGGGCACAGTGAACAAACACTCTTAGCTGTTGGATCAGTGCGTTTAAGTTTATAATACTTTGTTTATTTGGAAAAACTTGCTGCACAAACACACGCATATGGTGAGGGAATATTCTGTCATTGATGGGACTGGATCTATGTTGGGTTTCTTAGTGGCAAACACCTCATAAGACCATATGAAGATAGTGGTAGTACTCATAGTGTGCTTTTGTTCCACTGTAGAGCTGTACTGTGCTGTATGCAGTTTATTTAGTGCATGTTGCTCCATCTTTGAGCGGGTAAATCATGCTCCACTTGTTGTTTATTGAGTACAAATGACCGATCACAGCTTTCGTAATGTGAGGATTGGCTGCTTTTATATTTGTCAAATCATTGAAACTGAATATGTTTGGGTTTCAGATTATTGGTCAGACTGAAAAAGGAATTTGGACAGGCATATTCACAAGTTTCAGACATTTAAAAGACTGAACAAATATTCAATTCATTTAAAATAATATTTTGACCATTAATGCTGATTTGAGGATGTTTTCTTTAATCGGATGAATCGGCCTCTACAGAAAAAGGGTGGACATCCTTTACCATAACTAGAGCGGGTTTATAGTTGTCCAATTTGCGTCATGGCTAAATGACATTGGATGCAGCACAGTGCGCTTACAGTGGAAAAAGGGCACTGCTATTCCTGATATAGGTGCCATTTAAGTTGATTATTACTGGACGGATTTATTTTTCATCTCATTAATTAAACCATAGATAGATCCCTTTTGGTTTGTTATTTAAACAGCGGCTAATCTCTTTAGTTTAGGGGGGAGATCAAATGTGACGAGTACTGGAAGCAATACATGTCTGCCGTAGGGGCTTTGGATAAGATGCTGAATAGGTTTACATGAGTAGAAAACATTTAATTTGTGGAAAATGCTGCTATATAATAATATCTGATGTACTAAAAATACAACATATCGAAAGCTGTCCTTTAGCTGGAGAGGCTAGCTTCAAGTGGCAGTGTAATACAAGCTCTGTTATAAGCTAAGTTAATAATTGTATAATTCTAACCTGAACAAGTTAAAACTGTGCCAAAATAGGTCTTTCCAGAGGTAAATATGTTGATTTAAACTCATAAGATAAGAGGAGACATACTTTTATATTAAGAAAATGTGAAAAGTGCCAAATGAACCATATTTATAAGTGACGTATGAAGTGAGTCGTCCACGCAACAGTTTTTAAGAAGTAAAAGCGCCTCAGTGATGCAGATTGTTGAAGCCCTCACTGTTCCTGCCACAAGAGGAGGGACCGCCATGTTAGCAACGTGTTAACCAGTCATCTGGGAACTACACTTCCCAGAATTCAACAGCACTACGACTCGGGCTAGACTAATCAATACAGCGATAGGTTATAACGTAATTATGCGATTTAAAAAATGTGACTCGATAGCATTCTTAAATACAGCCTTTTATAGTTACAATGAAAATGTATTTTGTGGAAATAGATGTTATCTTTTTTGCACGTCTATATTGCATGATATCAAAGTGAAGCGTGGACAAAAAAAGATTTTAAAAAAAATCAAAAAAGAAGTGACAACAAAAAAAAGATCAGGCAGTGTGTGTCATTCGTTTTTCAGGAAACAAATCTCTGCATGCCGCTAAGGGTAGAGCATTTTGATATGGTTTTACACGCGTTGTTCAAGTCTGCCGACCGCAGGTGAACAAAAAGAAGTATTTTGTCGTTACGTTGTCGAGCCATCCTCAAAGGGATACTCTCCAACAAACCTAAGACTACTTTGCTACTTTCTGAGCGAGCTTATACTAAACAGTTCTCAGTTGCTGCCTAACTTTAGACAGCAAAACTAATCAGGATTTAACTCTGAAGTCTGAGATTGTCCATGAATGTACTCACCTCGGAATAAGTTTGCATATCACTCCTCTGACCATCGACGTGCAGTAGAGGCTTTTGTGTGTCTTTCTGTATTCTAACATGACTAACCCTTGACGCACTGTGTCGAGCTCTCAGTATAACTGTCTGTCCTTTTAACCCCCCCCCCCCCCCCCCACGCTCAGAGGCTTGTCTTGTCATTGATATGCACCTTATTGACTTTTACTTCAAATATGACTCGGAGCACCTCCAGCCCTGCCCTGTGTCATTCAGTGTTGGGAGAGTCATAAAGAGAGTGTGTTCCTCACCTACAAAAAAACACTCAAACAAATCTTGTTGCTGCTCTCTCGGTCTCCTTGGGTGCAGAATTTGGGACAGATTGTGTTTTGAATCTCTTAATATGCAATCCAAGGCTCTGATCTCAGGGAGAGGAACAACACTGAACATTTCCAGTGTTCTCTCTCTGTCTCTCCCTTCCTCCCCCTCTAAGTTCAATTCGATTCTTTAATGGATTCAATGTGGGAAAAAAAGAAGCCAAATAACGCAATCTAATTCCTTATTATGCAACCAGTATTTGAAACGTTGGCTTCAATTAAATGTATTTCATCAACAGATTTTAGATATTAGGTTCATTGAAAGCAATAATATTAAGCTGAAATGAAAAATTATAGGTTCAACTTAATATTATTGCTTTCAACTAATGAAATACAGCTGTGTGAAATGTGTAGCTAAATACATTTAATTTAAGTCAGTATTTTCAGCAGAAAACTTCCCACAAAGAATCCTGCTCTCAGCGACATGTTTGCACTAAACTCCCTGCTGTTACTGTGCATGGCAGGCCGAGCAGGGTGGGGGTGTGTGTGAGACTACTGTAGATGTTACTCTAGGTGTTTATGCAGCAGTGTATTTAGATGTGCATGCTCCTCTCTCTCTTCCTCTCTCTGTCTGCTTTAGGCTCGTGGTGTGTGTGTGTGTGTGTGTGTGTGTGTGTGTGTGTGTGTGTGTGTGTGTGTGTGTGTGTGTGTGTGTGTGTGTGTGTGTGTGTGTGTGTGTGTGTGTGTGTGTGTGTGTGTGTGTGTGTGTGTGTGTGTGTGTGTGTGTTCTGCGACGTAGCCGGCTCTCTGTGTTTTTACTGTGATGTGTAGAGGAATGCAAACTTAACCTCCACCTGCTCGCCAGGTGACATCATGGCTTCTCAGTGGGTGTGGCTCTTTGACATAGTCCTCAGTTTCTTTTTGCCCCCTCCCCTCCACTGCCACCTCCACAAACCCACTCTCACCCACACCCACCCACCTTTTCCAAGACATATTATGGGACCCCTCCCCGCTCCTTTTTCACCCCCCTTTCCACCCAAAATCTCGGGCCCCATCGAAGCACCAGCAACTGTAGACTGCATTTGTCATATCACTGTTTTTCTGTTCCTTCTTCTCAGTGTTGATTTTTTTTTCCTGGTTTTGATTTGTACTGTATGCTCTGTCTAACCTAGACCAGTTTTTAACAAAATGCCATTTCTGTGTGTAGCCTGTTTACCCCTACACAACACACACACACACACTCATACACACACACACACACACACACAACACACACACACACACACACACACACACACACACACACACACACACACACACACACTCATACATACACACACACACACACACACACACACACTCATACATACTCTTCCATGCCCTCTTTTTGCACTTTCACTGCCCACTCCTCCTTCTTTCTGCCCAAACATACACACACTTTCCTCCTCCGCCTCCCACGAGTCTCTTCTCTCGAGTGCCAAAATAGAAAACAGAGGGGGAAAAAAAACAAAAAAAAAGACAACAACAACTACCATTCCAAGCGTTTCTTTGAGTTGTTCTTGTGTGTCGGACATCCATCCTGGAAGCACCCATGAAGCCAGCATGCTCCGCCCTCATAACATGATGTCGCTCATGACGCCTCAACTGAACAGCACCTTGCCCCCCCACCACCACAACCACTCCTCCTCCTCCTCCTCCTCCTCACCACCCCCCACAGAGCTAAACCCCGACAAGGATTAACCCCCTGCAGGTTGGCTACCTACCTGCTGTCCTGCCTCTCAACCTACCTTTAAAAAAAAGCCCCACCGCTCATGCCAGCTGCTTTCCTAATTCTGTCATCTCTTCAGCCTGTGGGACTCCATTGATTGTGTGCCATAGTGTTGGGGGCACCTCTCACTCTCCTCACCCCCTCCCCCCTTCTCTCTACCCCTCACCTTTTCTCTCTTTCTATCTCGCTCCATTTGATTTTTCTCGATGGGAAAGATTCAAAAACTCCATTTTTTCTAATGATGATTTTTTTTGTCGTTTAACATCCAAACCACGCACGCCGACACACGCAGGAGTGTTTACGCACCGTCAGCTGCGCAGCCATCCTCTGTCTTCTTGAACTTTTTTGAACTTTCACCCCCCTCATGAACTTTATTGACCTTCTTCCTCCTCCTCCCTTCTGTGTTCATCCAACTGTTTGGACGATAACTCTCCATTCCATCCCCAAAAACCTCTCTGAGACTGTGCAATGCTAGCTGATATGATTGGATTTTTTTGTTTGTTTGTTTGTTGCTCATCATTGGGGACAATTCTCTGAGATATAAGTCGAAAAAGAACAAAAAAAAACATATGAAAGGAAGAAAAAACATTCTAAAAAGAAGTGCAGACAAACAAAAGAAAGGAAAACACTAAACAACTGTTTCTCCACAATTTCATTTTGTTTCTCTCTCATTGTAAATATTTTTGTCAGATGTTTTGCCGAGCTGTAAAGAGAGAAGTGTTGAGCAGAAAGGGGCCGGCAGCATAAAGAGGTACTAGTGGACGCGGTAGACGATCACTCTCCATACTCCATATCGGCTAGTTAGGTCTGCCTGTATAATCAGCTATGCTACTTCTACTGTGTTAACCTGTGCTGTTGTTATTAGTGTTGATTTACCTACTGTATTCGCTGTTTAGCTTCCATGTTGGTTAGCTTTAGATACCTGTGCTCATAGAAGAAGAATACTGACCTTGAGAAGTAGTCCGAGCCATTCTCAACGTAGGCTTGTTTTCGTACATTTGTTGGTGTTTTCCTAACAGTGAGTTGTAGTGGCGCTAGTTTTATCATCGAGTTATTAAAAAATGCTTGGTCGTGTTAGAGACATATCATCGTGGAAAACTCGGCTCCTCCAAGTTGTAAAAAAAAACCCAGGGAGGGAGACAGAACAAAAAAAAAATGCTCCTCCTGGGCTACAGAATGAGGGAGCTGAGCTGCTAACTTTTGTGCAATACAGTCCTAGTTTACATACCATAGAATGCTAGTTTAGAGATGATAAACCTCTGCAGGGGACATTCGAACCCCCCCCCCCAGAACCAAACCTGTGCATATCTTCATATCCCGCTGCACATCAGAGACATGTTGAAAGTATTAAAGTGACGGCGCGAGATTAGACTCCATTATTTCACCGCATCGCTCTGAGCTCCACTCTTGATTTATGCTGCCTGCCCCATCGCCCTGAGAACACCACATGACCTATTTATTTCTCAGACTATTATTATTATTATACTATTAATAAATAACAACGAGAAAAAGGGAACGACTGGAAAAAGGTGAATTAATATTAGTATTGTTTTGTTTTTATTTTTTAGTATTTTAGTGTTTGCTTTTAACAACATTCATTAACTGACTTAAAGAGTATTGAATATTTAATGTAATTGTAGCATTGTGTTTGTAAAGAGAAAAAAAATCCTAGTGAGTTGTGTTTCTTGACTTGTGGATTACCAGTGAAGTGGGCAATCTAGTGCTAATATATATGAGGTCTTTTTTTAAGGATTCTTATTTTGCGACAGCAACAGCAGTCATTATAAATGTTCATTTTAGCATCACCTGTCTTCCGTTGTCTTATTCTTCACCTTCCACCACACTCTGCATCATCACAGTAACACATCGCAAGTCTGGGGGAGGGAGAGAGTGTGTGAGTGTGTGTGTGTGTGTGTGTGTGTGTGTGTGTGTGTGTGTGTGTGTGTGTGTGTGTGTGTGTGTGTGTGTGTGTGCGTGCGTGTGTGTGTGCGTGTGCATGTTTGTGTGCATGTGTAATTGATTTTCATGAATGTAAATGTGAGTGTAAATTAACAAACCTGTGTATTTATTTGTTTGTGTGTGTCTATGCAAATATGGTGAATGAGTGCTTGTCTGTTTGTTAGTGTTTGTGTGTGTGTGTGTGTGTGTGTGTGTGTGTGTGTGTGTGTGTGTGTGTGTGTGTGTGTGTGTGTGTGTGAGTGTGAGAGAGTGCCTGCTGGATATATGAGGGCAGGGTTCAGGGTGGGTGTTCTGTCCAGTGTTCACCAAAAGCTAAAACCTGTCAGGCTTCCATACCTCCTGATGGAACCTCCTGACGTTAGCTGCAAACCCTCATCATGTGATCAGACTCAACTCGACTGTTCATAACCCCCTCAGTCACCTGACCAACCAAATCAACCAATCACTGTCCACCACTACCGCCTTCCCCTGCGCCATCCTTTGCTGCACATCACGTCAGCCCCATGTGATGTTCTCCATCTATAACATACTACTGTCTCAATCTACTGTTACATACACTGACAGCTCTGGGGAGAAATATAGAATGGAAGTGCTCGTACTTGAGGTGCGCTTGGTTTTGTTGGTAGTGTTTTCAGTTGAAGTGTTTGCAAATAAAAGAAAATGCAGCTTCAGTTCAGAAAATCAAGTACCTCAAGTTGTTTCATTTTAAAACGGCCATTTCAGGCCAGATATCTGTCTTTAACATTTCTATCGCCAAAACAATGGTGGTCAATGGAATTTAGTTTGTGGTGCTTAAAGCATTACAAATGTATATTTAAAGAATCATTAGTGTCCCTGTTTTTCTGGGTAAACAGTAAACCTCACTTAAAACAGTTTTTATTGGGACTAAGACTTTGTGCTCCGAAAACCAAATCGAGTTTTTTGGGAGATGATAACGTAAATGTTAAAGACAGATATCTCAAAACCAATATGAAATACCTCTAGAGATGAGTAAGAAAATGTTTTTGCAAATAAGATGAACTGGCCCTTTAATCTGAACAAGGTGCACTTGTTCGGTCTACTTTCTTTAGCATCATTTGAAACCATTTTGAATTCCAGTATTTGTCTCCAGAGCTCCTACATTCTACTGTTCATACTACTGTATGTGCTGCATACTACCTTACCAGGTCAGAATCCACCTTAACCTGTCTCCATGCCAACCACAAAAGGAGCCAGTTGCACAGCAACGGGCTTCCGCCACAACAAAACAACCTACCAACCTACCATCTTCCTCAACCACCGAGGCCACGCCCACCTGACTATGATCGTTCCATAGAAGAAAAAAGATAGAGGAAGAGAGAGGATAGGAAGAAGGGAGGACAGATGAAAAGACGTAGTTGTGATTCTCAGGTTGTCTTATATTGATCTAATGTTCAGTCTGTTCTCAAGTCTCTCACTGGTGTCCTGTTGCCCCTAACTGAGCCCAAAGACCATCATGTCCTTCCATGAGAAATTATTTGTACCATTGATTGACTACCGACCAATTCCTCTCGAACAGTTGATTGATAGTATTGATTGACCAATTATTGTGAGAGAAGCTACACAGCCAGCCAGGTGAATGAAGCTAGGCACTGTAACTAATGTTTACAACTCAAATGAGACCAACAACGCTGTTGAAAGAATGTCTAGGACTTTTAAAAAAAAAAAAAGGGAAAAAAAAGAGAGACAAATCTCTGAAGAGTACTTATTTCTAAATGATGGAACTTTTCGCTTACTTTCTATGTGACATGAGGTAATGTAATTTCTTTCAATCATTGCATGTGACTATTTTGATTTGCAATGAAACTGTTAGAATGGATGGTACATTTGTGACGTCAGTGCAACGTTGGGACACCGACGCTAGAAATCAATGTCGGTTTCTGATAACAGTGTTTTTATGTCGCCGTGAGGAGTGCTTATGGACCAATGAATGCTAAATGTGTGACCATACAAAGCTGTAAAGGTTTTGTTTATTTGTACATGGTTATGGGTAAAATAAACCATTGAAGCAAATTACCATCTTTAGTCTTAAGGAGTAAGCACTCACACATTTGTTTGTAAAGTCAGTACCATGTAATAATGCACTGTTATGAGGTAAGTTCCAACAGTGAATCCAACATGGCACCTGGTAATGTGCTTCCATTCAGATATCTTCTCTAGGAGGGTTTGATTGAAAGAATGAGAGACGAGCAGGGTTCGATCACACATCACCTTCCTCCTGACGACAGGCATCTCGAAGGGGTGGGGTTCACCTCTGACATATCCATCTACCCACAAACCTCCTGTGCACCAGAGTCATCCGATCAACAAACACCTGCACCCCCACATCCACCATGATTCCACACAATCCAGCCAATCAGCTCCTGTGACCTCTGGCCAAATCGTCTCAGCCCTCTCCATGCCATTGGCTAGGCGGCTTTTGGCTTTTTGAGCTGTTGTTGCAAAGCTTCCTGGGAAATGGAGTCACAATTCACAGCATGGTCCGACCAACCTCTTGTCAGTCTCCTTCCACACACCTCTCTCCATATGCCACTAAAGAAGTTCCTCCGGCTTCCAGCAAGAAGGTCACGGTGTGTGTGTTTACAATGTCACACACTCGTAATACGCTACTGCGAGCAAGCAAATACATGGGTCAGAAGGCAGCTACAATTTAAAAACAGTGTATTGGACAACCCATGCATATTTATCAGGTTGTGGCTAAAATAATATAATCAACAAATGCTTATCTTATCACTTTGTACTCAAACTGTAACCGTATTACATCAGAGGGAGATTTAAACAGTGTATAACAGATTGGACCTTCTTCTCTTCTTGGAGGCTTCACTGCTGTGGGAGCAAGATACATCTCATTGGTTAATTTAAACCACATGAAAGAGTATGGGTCAGTTATATTAGGCTAAACTCCAAATCAGCAGCAGGTAGGAAAATAAGAAACAGAACAGACATTTGCTGGATTATTTTTTTAATTAAAACCAAAGTGACTTAATATCTTAACAACATGACATATATGTAATAGCTAATAATAAGTACACACAGTGAGCAAAATATAAAGTGCCTTTATATGTGTTCTCAGAGATCATAATGTACACCTTCAATTTGAAATATAAGATAAACACATCAGAGTCCATTGACTGTCATTTAGTCTGTAACAGCTGTATCCCAGCTAAACTACAAACCTATTCTAGACTGCAGCAAAACCAATATGATTATATCTGCCTCCAGAGAAGCTCAGACTACAAGAAACATTTCTCTGTCAAACTGCAACATCTTAGAGAGGTGAATAAGCAGGAAAGAAATGGACAAATGTTTCTAAAATTGTCCATTGAGATATACTCTGGTGTTGTGATCAATATGAATGTGCCTTAGATCAGCTCCTAAAGGTTCTGTAGGTTGTCTCAGAACCACAGAGGCCTCTGAGGATACAGGAGGTAAGTTTCATAACCGGCAGTAAATTAGTTGAAATGACATTTTGTGTAAGAACAACACTGAAAAAACCTCAATCCACGTATAGCTAGTAACACAGTAAGAACCATTGTTGGAGACGCCTGGGACTTTTCATTGCCAAACTACGTTGTAGCTACTGTATGATGCAAATGACAATAAAGCCTTTGAATATTTGAAAAAGAGCCGACAGCATTGCTGCTGTTTGCAGTTTGTCTATGCAAGGACAGGAAACCTTCATTTAAAAGCAGCTCGAACATAATACAAGAAATGCTGTAACTGAATAAGGTCAAGCAAAGCAAATAAGCTACTTCAACACACCTGGTCCAGCAGGAGAACATACTGGCTGTATGTATTCAATCATGTTCCTGCATTAAGATACAGTTCATTATTGAATGTAAAAGCCACATGAGAGCAGATTATCAGATTCAACAGTTGTATGACATTTATCGATTAAATCCTTCACTCTTTTTAATAGGTTTTCTTTCATCAACTACAGGCCACATGATAAGTCTTGTAATATACAGTAGAATCAACATAATCCACAGTGAGGAACAGTAAGGTCGATCTATATTTTGTCTCTCCTTTTTAAAGTAACTCCCCAGAGGAGTTTCAGAGTATTCCAGTCACTGCTGACCTACTTTAGTGCAAATGCCACTGAGGAGCATATGTGACAACTACCATGATAAACTAGCTGTGCTGCTGTGGGTACAAACATATAGGCATCACAGGCTCTGAATCTGGGGCGCTTGGGTGTCACTAAAGCTACAACTGCGGCTTTTTCTCATAAAAAGTTCCAGAAACAGTACATCGTGAGACTTCCTGTCACAACAGACAGTCAACGTGATTGAATTAAATCAAGAATCAAACATGTTATCCCAAGGAATGTCTGCACTTCCTAACTAAAAAGTTTGCTAGCTAGTACTAGCTCTCTGTCAGTGTTAGCGCAGCATCTGCTACCGCTAATAGCGCACTGCTCCCCTTGCATGTTCCCTCGTTCATCCTCTAAGAATAGATCTCAGTAGCACCCAGAGGAGACGTTCACAGGCATTCCCAGGTGGTTCCTGCAAAGTCTCACGGAAAGAAGATCAATTGGAAAGGATTGCTTCTGGCAGAGAACCATGCTTCCCATGCACATGTAGCCTATAGATTAAAACAAGTTTACTGGGCCTCTATGGGCGTTGTTCCATATTTCCAGTTTTCCCATTGGAATATAAAGCTGTGGCCTTGTTTCTGAGGATTAATGTGGACATTAAGCGTTTGTAAGTAGGCCAAATGTTAAGTTATCCACCTGCAGGCTTAGAGGGTATCTGAACTAAACCAAAGCTACATTGCAACTTTGGTGAAGCACACTGAAAAAACGGAAACGTTGACTTTAATTAAATGTATTATGTCAACAAATTTCACATTACTCTATTAGGTTAGTTGAAAGCAATAATATTAAGTTTAAATAAGAGAATATTAGGTTCAACTTAATAGTATTGCTTTCAACTAACCTGATACAGGTATGTGGAATTTGTTGACATTATACATTTAATTAAAGTCAACGTTTCAGTTTGTTTGCAGTGCAGGCACAGCAAACTGCAGTGTTAGTAACATACAGATACAGACAGGCATGAAGGGACACACTGAACCTAGAGAGCATTGGAGCGAATACATGTATGTTCTGGGACCATGATGTGTCTCTGCCCTGCCTCCATAAACGCCCTCTCTGTCCTTGGGGAAGACCCTGTTTACAACCTGCACACAACGTTTCAGAGGGCACCACACCATTACCGGGTGAAACATGTCATGGAAAGTGTTAATGTTTATTAGTTAGCGTCATGAATTAGTAACAAAGTGAATCCCTCTTGGCGTACATGGTTCAGGAAGGAGGTGTTTTTAATGGCACATTATGTAAAAGTGAATCAATAGAGTAAATGACAAACTCTTCATGCACAGTAAGGTCAATGTCATAATTCAAAGCTAATACATTTGATGGGAATCAATCAAATATTCACTGTGAAGTGACACGTTTAAAGCTCCAGTGTGCTCTACATTAAGTGATGCTGTGCTAAATTATGAATATATAGCATGCTTTCTAATGGAAGTATTTTGCAAGTCCAGGAATACATCCAAATCTGTGTCAAATTTTCAATCAGTTGATAAGTCATTTAACTGATTTGAGGATACAATTCTTTAAATGTATATCACTTGCCTTTCTTGACACTTCTTGACACTTTACAAGATGTATTTTCTTTGAGCTTTTTTTGCACATATTAGCACTAATGACTGATATGATGATGATCCGACTTCCCGAGACCAATCTCCATCTTCCAGTTCTCCATTACCCTTTCTCTCTCCCTCTCCAGCAGCCTGCTTTACATCCCACTCTGAGAATGGAGGAGCTGTTGCCAGCATAAACAGCAGATGTTTTGAAAGATACACAATCACTTAATTCTTGGCAAGGCACATGCTGAGAGACGCAGTCTTATTGAATCCACAGTATGAAGGAGTACGCTTGAAGGGTTTCTTTCCGAAATAATGATTCAGATTACAGGGAGGGCAACAAATTAAATTACATTACATGTCACTTGTTAGACGCTTTTATCCAAAGCGACTTACATACATTCAATACTGTGGGCAATCCCCACAGGAGCACTTTGGGGTGAAGTGTCTCAGGGACACAACGACATGCTGACTGCCGTGGGACTCAAACTTGCTATCATCTGAATCGAGGATCAGCGAAATAAAAATCCCCTTCTGTTCATATTCTAAAATATCTGATACAGCAGTTCTATAGGCTGATTTTATATATCACCTAAAAATGACTACTTTCCTGCAATTAAACCTCAAAATACTTGAGTGACCTAAAAAAGTGAATGTTGTTGATATGTAACATAAATGGCTGATCTGGTTAGACTAATCAGATTAAAGGAAATGTGTATCATGTTAGAGCATTAGAAATATTTGGTCCAACAGAATCCTTTTCATTTCTTTTGAATTGCTCATCATCGTCTTCATAATCAAATCCAGAACGCCAGTCAGCTGAGCTAAATTATGAACAATGATTGTATTTTTATATGCTGTTTGTTCTGCTGTGGTAACATTTCTAACTCAAACTTTCAGATATAGCCTCCATCTATTTGATATTAATCTGTTCCCAGAAGGAGATGTATTGAATGTTTATTATATGAATAAATAATACATACTATTAACTACCTTGCAAAAGCTGTGATTCTAAAAGCACTGTAGCGTGTACAGGGATTTCTTTATCAGTTTGATGGTACATAACATGTTCTGCAGTCTTGCAGCTGTTGTTGTTTTTTGTTCTGGAGCCTGCTTTAATAAATGCATTTTCTATGGTACAAAGGGCAGCCTGCGCAGTGCTTGATGTTTTCTGGAAAGAAAATGGAGCTTATTGCACTGAAGGTTAGACATCTGACTGACAGCAAATGCTTGTTCCAGTGGTGTAAATGAACTAAGTGTACTCAAGTACTGTGCTCAAAGGTGGGTGTAAGGGACTGAGAGGCAGAGTAGTGGGAGGCACCTACATTCCCAATAGGTGGCTCCACCCGCTTCCAATTAACAGTATTGGGAGCAGGTGTGGAGACCTCACACCTGGTGCTAATCACTCCCTCAAGGGAGACAAAGCACCCAGAGTTGCTCAATTGTGTGTGGCACATGGAGGGAGCAGGAGACTCCCAGCGTGAGGAAACAGTTTGTAAGCTGGTAAGTCGGTTAGTGGCCCGGCTACGTTAGCCTTTGTATAGTTAAAGGTATTTTTGAGTTTAACAGCAATAAAGCCTCTTTTTTGGACTTGAACACTGCCTCTGTCGTGATTGCTGCACTACCACTTTTGTCTTTATCTGCCCAGTCCTGTTACAGTGGGGTATGTAAGTTTGGAGAAACCAGCTTGAGTGCGCTAGAATTTGAAAGTACACAACCAGAGAAAATCTGCCTCTTCAGAGACCCTCCTCCAACACACACGAACGCGCACATGACCAATGAGGGCACGAGATAAGTGTGTGCACAGATGGAAGGCTGACAGGCAGGTAGGCCATCCAGTTATTTTAGACGGGCCGGCTCAGATGATTGGTCGTGCTTTTTACAGCACTACGGCTTCCACAGATGACATTTTTTTATATATTTATTATCAGAACCAGACGGCCTACTTGGCTCCGAGGCCCCGCGGCCGGCACCGCTGCCGCTCGGTACAGAACTAATCTGTCCTTCCTCCTCATCCTGTTGATAAAATAACCTGTACGCTTCGGCATTTTTGTAATAGCTGCTTGTCTCCAAACTCCTTTTCCCTCAACAATTTCCTTTTCCGAGCGCCACTCTCAAAAAATTTCTTCTCCGACATTTTCTCCTAAACAACCTTCATCTGTCACTCAATCACTCGCAATTTGAATAAGTCACATGTGAAACATATTCTCATTCTGATTGGCTGTTAAGTGGTGCCCACTGACTGTTACATAATTTTTGAGAAAAATCTCTGGAATCCATCGATCTGATTGATTAACGGAGCAAATGATCAAAATAGTTTCGAGGGAAGATATTTTCATTTGGATTACTGGTCTGGGGGAAGCTCCGTTTGTGTATTTTTGTGTTTGTGTGTATTGTGTTTGTTTCCCGGGGAAAACCCTCACGAGAAACACCGGCTGTTGTTATGCCTGCTGTGACGTTAAGTTACTCCGTTCTCCGCTTGTAATTATGCCGAAGCTTCAAAGTGGTATTTATCATCTGAATTTGCCGAAACAAGTTTAATATTCTGAAAGCCAAGACTTTGTTTATTTGAAAACAGATGAAAACAAACTGTAACGGACCCTGCCGTGTTATCTATGATTACTATGCCTTACATTACTAATGTCAGCAGGAGGGAGGGGGTCGACGCTGAGGAAGAGCAGAGTGGCGAGGGAGAACTGTCATCTTCCCTTTACAAGCTTCAAAAATGTATTTATCGTGTGATTTTGGAAATAAAAAGTTTCATATTCTGAAAGCCAAGACTTTGTTTATTTAAAATAAAAATAAAACACCCGAAATAAAAAAAAAAATGTAAATATCTTTTTATTGGCTCATGATAGTCCCCCGATCTCCGTAGGCCCCTGGGCTTCAGCCCAGGTCAGCCCGTGCATTAAGGCGGCCCTGCCTGTAAGACGAAGCCAGTCCAAGAGACCCTGGATATGTTTGAGTTACCCGGCTTAACTAACCCTAACAAACGCGATCTCGCTAAGCGGTCCTACGAAGCTGGTTATCAACTCATTAAATCAACCAGGGTTTCTCTGTCCGGCTGAGAGCGCGTTCACGTGAAAGGGACGGGGTTAGCAACATTTGACCAATCACAAACATGGAGAAGCGTGCTGACAGCGCAGCGTCATACTTCATGAATGAATAGTAAATAGCAAATCCTGCTTCGTAGTACAGGCCACTGGTGCCGCAGAGATTTCATGAAGTGAAGGAGGTTTTCCTTCTATAAAACAGCTGTGGGTAGCAGATACTGTGAGAGTCACGGACAGGAATTCATAGATCAAAGCAGACTAGTTTACAGACTCTTCTGTTTTGCGAATCCGGTGCTTAAACAAATAGCTCTAAACCCCTGGCCAAAATGTCCCTAAATGAAGTCCGAGTTTGAAATATATCTCAAATAATGTATGCACTGCCATTTCTCCACATAAAAATAAAAGTCTGCAATGAAACGGTTGTCTCCTCTGTGCTCCACTTCCTACTTGGCGAAATACTATCTCGTGCGCACAAAATACTATTTTGTGCGAACGAGAAAGTATATCGTGCGGACAAGATACTTTTTTTTTCTCTCCGTGAACCTTTAGGGGCTCCGTACTTTATACCCAAAAAAACACTTCTTTTTTTTTTGAAACACGAAGTGAAATAGAGGGATATGAGCAGGGGTGCACGTAACTTTTTTGCCCTGATTCTCAAAGGAGCACCTGAAGATGTTGTTTGGTGCGCATCCTTAAAATGAAATAAACCGGACCTTTTGAGGGGTACTAGTAGTTATAATCATACCCCTTTCGTCACATTAGTATGTATAAAATGTGACAGGTGACACGCCCCCAATTATGCAAATGAGCGAAGTCCCGTCTCCCATTGTTCGAGATCCTTTGATGTGAGGGGGTGAGGTGTTATAACAGGTAGGTGTGAAAAGCCCCCCTGTGTAGTGCCTTTGTTGTCTAATTCTTTGATGTGTTGATTAAGGCAGTCTCTTTGAAGTTATGTTGTCTGGCCCCTGTCCCCTCACACCCCTTTGTTGTCTAATTCTTTGATGTGTTGATTAAGGCAGTCTCTTTGAAGTTATGTTGTCTGGCCCCTGTCCCCTCACACCCCTTTGTAGTCTAATCCTTTGATGTGAGTTGTTATAACAGGTAGGTGTGAAAAAAGCCTCTGATGTTAATCTAGGTGTTGATTAAGGCAGTCTCTTTGAAGTTATGCATGAGACTGTCTAGCCCCTGTCCCCTCAGAGTTGTCCAATCTAATTAGCCTTTGATGTTTGCCCTTTGATGTGAGGTGTTATAACAGGCAGGTGTGATTTCACACTTGTGTGTTATAAGCCTTTGATGTTAATCTAGGTGTCTCTTTGAAGTTATGCGTGAGCATAGCCCCCTCACCGCCCAGACCTCTCCCCCTTTCTCCACCCCTTCCTTTGGCTATGAGGCCAGCAGATAGTGTGTGGGGGGGGGGGGGGGGTGGAATTATGTGAAAATAGAAATACGCTCAAACTAAATAAAAAGACAGTCATTTCCACTTACCAAGTCACCTTTCAAAAAAGAAAAATGGCCAAGAGACGCCTCAATACGGGTTTAATCAGCCTGTGACAACTTACCGCCATCCGTCCGGAGCGCCAGTCAAGAAACGAATGCAGCATCTGTGCGGGGGTCAGACGCCTACAGCCGAAGATCTGTGCACAAACTTATCTCGTGCCCTCTTTTGGTCATGTGCGCGCGTTCATGTGTGCTGGAGGAGGGGCTCTGTGAGGAAGGGGCAGATTTTCCCCCGGTTGTGTATTTTCTAATTCTAGCTCACTCAAGCTGGTTTCTCCAAAATGACCTACCCCTAACTTTAAGAACAATTAACATACACGTTGGAGTTGGCCTTTGATGTAAGGGTTTGAGATAAGCCTGGGATGTTAATCTATATGTTGATTAAGACACTCTCTGTGAGGTGAGAAGCGAGGGGATGGAGTTAGTTTTTAAAAAAGAAATACGCTCAAACCAAATAAAACAGCCATTCATTTTCACTCACTAAGACACCTAAAAACGTTATTGTTCTCTCTAGATTTGATTCAGGGTTTGTTTTTAAATGATTTGTGCTTGCTAAGGATGTTTCTTTTCAAGTTTTTGTGAAACTGTTAACTACAAGGAAGTATCTGTTTGCAAAGAGGGTATTCATATTAATTTAAAAAAGATCTTATTTAGGTTTTAATAGTGATAACTAAGTTTCACTCTGTGGGGGGGCAAAAGACGCATCGTTAATCACCTGGATAAAGGACTCTTTAAAGCAGAGACATGGTGACCCGCATACCTGATTATCAGCAGGAGAGGACTCTTTAAAGTAAATACATTATAGGGTTAAAATAAGATATATATGTGGAGGAATTAGTTTAAAAAAGTCACCTTACACTTTTTAGTTGTCCTCTCTAAATTAGATGTAAGGTTTTTTTTAAATGATTAGTGTTAATTAAGGGCTATTGTTATTTTGGTTTATAAGGGGATAGGAGTTCAACTTTTAAAAATTGCACAGGATAATTCTAAGAAGAGTGAGAGGGCTAATGAGCCAGCACCATACCTCCTCTATGCATTTTTTTGACCTGTATCTGATCTTGAAAAACTCTGGTAAGTACTTTTTATTTTATTTTATAATATCATGTAATTATTAAATGTTGTTTTTTTGGTAGGGGTTAAACTAGTATATTATGTGGATAGTATATTATTAGATACTTAAAAATGTTATGTTTTTTCTGTTTACAGTAGAGACCCTGTGTGCTGAAATCTACTCAAACAGAGTACTTCATGGTAGTGGTCAGCTTTTAAACACAAAAGTGTATCTTTCAGTAACTTTCTGAGAGAATTAAGCATAAATCTGTCAAATGTTCAAAACAGCCTTGTTTCACTGAAATAGCCTCAAAATCACAAACTGCCATTAAGAGTCAGAATCCTAATTAAATTTACTAAAACAAAGTACTTCATTATCTACTTTTCAGCTTTTATACACAAAAGTGTATCTTTCAGTAACTTTCTGAGAGAATTAAGCATAAATCTGTCAAATGTTCAAAACAGCCTTGTTTCACTGAAATAGCCTCAAAATCACAAACTGCCATTAAGAGTCAGAATCCTAACGAAATCTACTCAGAGTACTTCATGGTAGTGGTCAGCTTTTATACACAAAAGTGTATCTTTCAATAACTTTCTCAGAGAATTTAAGCATAAATCTATCAAATGTTCAAAACAGCCTTGTTTCAAGCCTCAAAATCACAAACTGCCATTAAGAGTCAGATGCTTGACGAAATCTAATAAAACAGAGTACTTCATTATCTACTTTTCAGCTTTTATACACAAAAGTGTATCTTTCAGTAACTTTCTGAGAGAATTAAGCATAAATCTGTCAAATGTTCAAAACAGCCTTGTTTCACTGAAATAACCTCAAAATCACAAACTGCCATTAAGAGTCAGATTCTTAACGAAATCTACTGACACAAAGTACTTCATTATCTACTTTTCAGCTTTTATACACAAAAGTGTATCTTTCAGTATCTTTTTTGAGAGAATTAAGCATAAATCTGTCAAATGTTCAAAACAGCTTTGTTTTCACAGATATAGCCTCAAAATCACAAACTGCCATTAAGAGTCAGATGCTTGACGGAATCTAATAAAACAGAGTACTTTCATGGTAGTGGTCAGCTTTTAAATACAAAAGTGTATCTTTCAGTAACTTTCTCAGAGAATTTAAGCATAAATCTGTCAAATGTTCAAAACAGCCTTGTTTCACTGAAATAACCTCAAAATCACAAACTGCCATTAAGAGTCAGATGCTTGACGAAATCTGATAAAACAGAGTACTTCATTATCTACTTTTCAGCTTTTATACACAAAAGTGTATCTTTCAGTAACTTTCTGAGAGAATTAAGCATAAATCTGTCAAATGTTCAAAACAGCCTTGTTTCACTGAAATAGCCTCAAAATCACAAACTGCCATTAAGAGTCAGAATCCTAACGAAATCTACTCAGAGTTCTTCATGGTAGTCAGACTGTCAAAGTTAACTCGTTCACAACATTCATGCGTTTGTGTAATCCCTTTCACACGCATGAATGTTGTGAACGAGTGAACTTTGACAGTCTGACTACTTCAGGATGCTTTTTTTTACATTTTTGGTCTGGTAAGCATAACTTTTAGGGGCTGCTGAAAAAAAAAACTCTTCAATCGTGTCGGCCCCCAGTTCATCTGTAAGACCCCCCAGATAAACCCCCATGGGCAGTGGAGTCTCCCCCTGTCTTGTCACATAGATTATACTATATGTGTCGTAGTAGAAAACTCTGTGCTGTAATTTCTCCAATTCACTGTACAGTTTCAGCCAGTTTGTGATTTTGACGCTATTTCAGTGAAACAAGGCTGTTTTGAACTTTTGACAGATTTATGCTTAAATTCTCTGAGAAAGTTACTGAAAGATACACCTTTGTGTATAAAAGCTGACCACTACCATGAAGTACTCTGTTTGAGTAGATTTCGTTAGGATTCTGACTCTTAATGGCAGTTTGTGATTTTGAGGCTATTTCAGTGAAACAAGGCTGTTTTGAACATTTGACAGATTTATGCTTAATTCTCTGAGAAAGTTACTGAAAGATACACTTTTGTGTATAAAAGCTGAAAAGTAGATAATGAAGTACTCTGTTTTATTAGATTTCGTCAAGCATCTGACTCTTAATGGCAGTTTGTGATTTTGAGGTTATTTCAGTGAAACAAGGCTGTTTTGAACATTTGACAGATTTATGCTTAATTCTCTCAGAAAGTTACTGAAAGATACACTTTTGTGTATAAAAGCTGAAAAGTAGATAATGAAGTACTCTGTTTTATTAGATTTCGTCAAGCATCTGACTCTTAATGGCAGTTTGTGATTTTGAGGTTATTTCAGTGAAACAAGGCTGTTTTGAACATTTGACAGATTTATGCTTAATTCTCTCAAAAAGTTACTGAAAGATACACTTTTGTATTTAAAAGCTGACCACTACCATGAAGTACTCTGAGTAGATTTCGTTAGGATTCTGACTCTTAATGGCAGTTTGTGATTTTGAGGCTATATCTGTGAAAACAAAGCTGTTTTGAACATTTGACAGATTTATGCTTAATTCTCTCAGAAAGTTACTGAAAGATACACTTTTGTGTATAAAAGCTGAAAAGTAGATAATGAAGTACTCTGTTTTAGTAGATTTAATTAGGATTCTGACTCTTAATGGCAGTTTGTGATTTTGAGGCTATTTCAGTGAAACAAGGCTGTTTTGAACATTTGACAGATTTATGCTTAATTCTCTCAGAAAGTTACTGAAAGATACACTTTTGTGTTTAAAAGCTGACCACTACCATGAAGTACTCTGTTTGAGTAGATTTCAGCACACAGGGTCTCTACTGTAAACAGAAAAAACATAACATTTTTAAGTATCTAATAATATACTATCCACATAATATACTAGTTTAACCCCTACCAAAAAAACAACATTTAATAATTACATGATATTATAAAATAAAATAAAAAGTACTTATCAGAGTTTTTCAAGATCAGATACAGGTCAAGAAAATGCATAGAGGAGGTATGGTGCTGGCTCATTAGCCCTCTCACTCTTTTTAGAATGATCCTGTGCAATTTTTAAAAGTTGAACTCCTATCCCCTTATAAACCAAAATAACAATAGCCCTTAATTAACACTAATCATTTAAAAAAAAAACTTACATCTAATTTAGAGAGGACAACTAAAAAAGTGTAAGTTGACTGTTTTAAACTAATTCCACCACATATATATCTTATTTTAACCCTATAATGTATTTACTTTAAAGAGTCCTCTCCTGCTGATAATCAGGTATGCGGGTCACCATGGCTCTGCTTTAAAGAGTCCTTTATCCAGGTGATTAACGATGCGTCTTTTGCCCCCCCACAGAGTGAAACTTAGTTATCACTATTAAAACCTAAATAAGATCTTTTTAAAATTAATATGAATACCCTCTTTGCAAACAGATACTTCCTTGTAGTTAACAGTTTCACAAAAACTTGAAAAGAAACATCCTTAGCAAGCACAAATCATTTAAAACAAACCCTGAATCAAATCTAGAGAGGACAATAACGTTTTTAGGTGTCTTAGTGAGTGAAAATGAATGGCTGTTTTATTTAGTTTGAGCGTATTTCTTTTTTTAAAACTAACTCCATCCCCTCGCTTCTCACCTCACAGAGAGTGTCTTAATCAACATATAGATTAACATCCCAGGCTTACCTCAAACCCTTACATCAAAGGCCAACTCCAGTGTGTGTGTGTGTGTGTGTGTGTGTGTGTGTGTGTGTGTGTGTGTGTGTGTGTGTGTGTGTGTGTGTGTGTGTGTGTGTGTGTGTGTGTGTGTGTGTGTGTGTGTGTGTGTGTGTGTGTGTGTGTGTGTGTGTGTGTGTGTGTGTGTGTGTGTGTGTGTGTGTGTGTGTGTGTGTGTGTGTGTGTGTGTGTGTGTGTGTGTGTGTGTGTGTGTGTGTGTGTGTGTGTGTTAATTGATCTTAAAGGTAGGGGTAGGTCATTTTGGAGAAACCAGCTTGAGTGAGCTAGAATTAGAAAATACACAACCGGGGGAAAATCTGCCCCTTCCTCACAGAGCCCCTCCTCCAGCACACATGAACGCGCGCACATGACCAAAAGAGGGCACGAGATAAGTTTGTGCACAGATCTTAGGCTGTATGCGTCTGACCCCCGCACAGATGCTGCATTCATTTCTTGACTGGCGCTCCGGAAGGATGGCGGTAAGTTGTCACAGGCTGATTAAACCCGTATCGAGGCGTCTCTTAGCCATTTTTATTTTTTGAAAGGTGACTTGGTAAGTGGAAATGACTGTCTTTTTATTTAGTTTGAGCGTATTTCTATTTTCACCTAATTACTACACAGGGGGGCTTTTCACACCTACCTGTTATAACACCTCACCCCCTCACATCAAAGGATCTCGAACAAAGGGAGGTGGGACTTAGCTCATTAACATAATTGTACCCACTCACATCAAAGGATCTCGAACAATGGGAGGCGGGACTTAGCTCATTTGCATAATTGGGGGCGTGTCACTTTTTATACATACTAATGTGACGAAATGGGTATGATTATAACTACTGGTACTTGACTTTATGAACGTGGGGGGGGGGGGGTGTGCTAGTGAGCACGCAGCAGGGTTACGGCCCCTACACACACGGCGGCGTGCGTTGACTCTTCAACGCTTCTGTCCATTCACTTTGAATGGGGTGACGTCACGATTCGCCAAACTGCATTGTGGGAGCAAAGCATAGCTTTTCTCGCGGTGCTCGCAGCAAAAGTAGAGCAATGTTCTACTTTTGAAGCCTTGACGGAGGCGTCAGCCCATCAAATCCCGTTTATGCAAATCTGCCAGTACAAGCGCTAGCCAATCAAACCACGTGTATGCTGGGAGAGCCAGACCGCAGTTCATTTCCTCATATGCCAAAGAATGGAGGAGAAATGTATCGTAGCGGTAGGGAATCACCCGGTGCTTTATGATCAGTCCCTGTTCACCTTCCGGGATACAAACCGGAGGAGCCAGGCATGGAGGGAGGTGGCAGAGACAGTGGGTGAAACTGGTAGGTTTTTGCCTGTTTGGGGATTTTATATCCAGTGTACTTCGTTTGAATGGACAGCTAGCAGACATAGACAGTATTTAGCCAGCATGGAATGTTGCCTAAAATAGCACCATGGCATTAATGTCATAAATGTTCATCATATAAAGTGTGACATGCAAAAACCTACCAGTTTCACCCACTGTCTCTGCCACCTCCCTCCATGCCTGGCTCCTCCGGTTTGTATCCCGGTAGGTGAACAGGGACTGATCATAAAGCACCGGGTGATTCCCTACCGCCACGATTATTTTCTCCTCCATCTTTTTACATATGGGAAAGGAACTGCGGTCTGGCTTTCCCAGCATACACGCGGTTTGATTGGCTAGCGCTTGTACTGGCAGATTTGCATACGCGGGATATGATTGGCTGACGCCTCTGTCGAAGCGTCAAAAGTAGAACATTGCTCTACTTTTGCAGCGAGCACCGCGAGAAAAGCTACGCTTTGCTCCCACAAAGCAGTTCGCCGAGGCGTGACGTCACCCCATTCAAAGTGAATGGGCAGAAGCGTTGAAGCGGCAACGCACGCCGCCGTGTGTAGGGGCCGTTACTGTGCGGATCGCATAAAGCAGACCTTTCACGCGATAGCGAGGGGTAGAGCAAGGGATCGCAGATGCCGTCGTGCTCGTGGACGGATATGAGCCATGGCCAGAATGGGTGATCTGTTTGGTATCTGCATTTTTAAGATATTTTTTAGGGCTCTACAAACCAACAACATGCTCCATAAGAGACAAGCTGGATATCAAAGTGAAACACCTAGCAGCTTAATCCTTCCCCCCTAATTAATGCTAAGGTTGCTCTATTCACTATATAATTAGGTGATAAATAATATGTCAATTATGTATAATAAACGCTGCCCCTCAAAGGGCCAAAAAACATCGAATTAACACAGGTTCACACTCGATAGAAACCTGGATGTATTTAGTAAGAATTGTATATACAAATGTCCACATTGGCAAATTAAAAAAAGGAATAGGCATGACATGGTTCAATGATCACATGACCACGGTAACCTGTGTTCTCCCACTTTAACATTTAATATTAAGGTATCATAACCTGCAATCAAAAGCATTGTTATAGTTCCAACACACTGACATTCATAGCATTTCTCTTTTAAGACACAGGCTCAGACAATGTTCCTTATTTATTTCACCAAATCGTGCTGAGCGGCTGTGTGTGTGTGTGTGTGTGTGTGTGTGTGTGTGTGTGTGTGTGTGTGTGTGTGTGTGTGTGTGTGTGTGTGTGTGTGTGTGTGTGTGTGTGTGTGTGTGTGTGTGTGTGTGTGTGTGTGTGTGTGTGTGTGTGTGTGTGTGTGTGTGTGTGTGTGTGTGTGTGTGTGTGTGTGTGTGTGTGTGTGTGTGTGTGTGTGTGTGTGTGTGTGTGTGTGTGTTCACAGAAACCAGTGTTAATTAAGAAGCTCATTCAATCTGAATCAGAAATCCTCAACTCAAGCCAGCTTTGCCCTATCTAGTTATGTGCGCGTTCACATGAAAGGGGCGGGGTTAGCAACATTTGACAAATCACAAACATGGAGAAGCGTACTAACAGCGCAGCGTCATACTTCCTGAATGAAAAGTGAACTATAATATTAGACAAATATTAAGACGTTAAACTTTAAACATCCATGACTTAAACACTTTATCCAGGATAAAAGTAACATAGGTGCAAGGTGAATACAGCTGGTAAAAAAAAGAGTATTTGAATGCGTACATTAATATGTACACAACATGTTGGCCATATCAACTAACAGTGATATGTAAATGTTGTGCTTACACTTTGTTTCTGGAGAACCCAAGGGACAAAACAACAGGAATTGCAGGCTCGAAGTATCAGTAAAAAACATTGGAAAAACAAGCTAGAATAGACTTAAAAAATTACCCAACAAGAGATCCCAGCCCAATATTGCCAACTCGTATCCAACAAATGTAGCTAGCAACACTAGGTCCAAATATTCACTAAAAGTCGTAAAGTTGGCACCACAGATAGCCCGTCCTTATAGGCCTTTCGCCAAGGCCACTCACCCAAAGTTATCATACCAATAATAACATATCATAACAAATGTATGAACAAGAAGTGTCAGGATATACAAATAAAAGTCAGAAAGGGGTTGATACAAAAATCAATATGGTTATTTATAATATGAACCCCAAACTCTTGTCATCACATTTGAGAAGCTGTAACAGGTGAAAGTCTAGCATCTGGAATTTAGAATAGACTTGTTAAATTGTTAATTTTCAGTCGACCTCTGGACCAATTAATCAACTGATTGTTTCCGCTCTATTGCATTAGGGATCTGTGCTTGTACAGCTGAAGGTGAAAGCTCTCCGACTCACACAATCCTCTGAAGCTGAGAAATAAATTGGAAGGAGAGGTTTGGAAGATGGATTGTTAAGATTTGCAGACAGTGAGATGTTTGTTAATCAATAAAAGGAAGTTGGGGATAATATGTTGGTGCTCAGTGCTGTTTGCATTTCTGAGACAGAGATTAGCCAACATGGATTTTAGAATGTTGCTTCCTAGCTCTTTCATTCTGTCTTTTTGCTGCACAAACATGTCCGCCTTTAACAGCCAGGAATCCTAAAGTTGTCTTCTTCTTTCTCTTTGGGTAATAGGAGCTGTTCCAGAGCGCTGACAGACAGAAAGTCAAACAGAACAGTGAACCCAGTGCGAGACAGTGTGATAGGCTGCACGGAGAATCTGTTGCTAGGCTCACTGTGAACAGACCAGTCAAGTCTGACATATGTTTTCAAAGCAGCCCTCTTAGCAGCTTGCAGCAGTTGCCATGGAAACCCCAATGCCATTTCTCCCCATTGTTTGGACCGCTCGATATCCCAAAAGCTTTTTCAGAGTCCTGGTTTATTAAAGCCTGGAAAACGGACACTGAGAGATGGTTTTGTGTGGTTTGTTGGTGTGTGCATATATTTACCATTTACATACATTCTGCAAGAGCACATTTCTCTATGTGTCTATGAATGTTATTTCAGGATGTACACAAGTATCTGAGGATGTAGCAACGACTCAAAGATGTGTGTGTGTGTGTGTGTGTGTGTGTGTGTGTGTGTGTGTGTGTGTGTGTGTGTGTGTGTGTGTGTGTGTGTGTGTGTGTGTGTGTGTGTGTGTGTGTGTGTGTGTGTGTGTGTGTGTGTGTGTGTGTGTGTGTGTGTGTGTGTGTGTGTGTGTGTGTGTGTGTGTGTGTGTGTGTGTGTGTGTGTGTGTGTGTGTGTGTGTGTGTGTCAGAGGCAGAGACAAAGTCGTCCTTCACCTGACCTTCAGTGTGTGCTGCTCTATGTTACCACAGCTGGGGTGTAACCATGTGGGATTAATGGAATAAAAAAGAGATAGAAGTTATTTGTTTTGGAAATCAAGTTTGGTTAATCTATCCTTTCATTAAGTAGACTTATTTTCTTAAAGTACTTTTAATCCTTAAATCTTCTCCAGAATCCACACCTGGTACCACTAAAGCTATTTTCCCTTGTGATTTGAAACATTTTAATTCCAAACCCGCACTTTTTAGCAGTCTTTATCAGTCTCTTAACTGCTGCTGTTTTACTGTAAGCTTCTGCTCATTTAAATGTGAATGTGTTGAATAGGAAATCCATTTGTCAACAATTCTGAGCTGAATTCATTCCAATGATGTTATGATAAAGTGCTCCCATTTAATGCTAGTAATAGCAGCTATTTTGCACACACATTGACAAAATGTCATGAGACACTTCGTCCATATTACCAATGTTTCATAGTTTTACATTATTTCATATTATTTGAAAAAAAGCATTACCATATTTATTTTTTTCTAATTCACTTATACATTAACCTAATTACTTATGTATAATAAACAGCATAAGTCTTTGATTATTTCATTCTGTGCCACCTTATATTTACTCCACTACATTTCAACTATAACTTCACAACATTTACTTTGAAGCTTTATTTACTAGATACTCTTTTAATGTGTTAAACAACTTTTAAAGGATGATGTCTTGATGTAGATTCAACTAAACTAAGCCAAAACAATGAGTGGGAAGACAGACCATTTTTTGGCAGCAATGTTGCTTATTGTCAGAACATTTTTGCATTAAAAAAAATCCCAATTCCAGCTTTTTAAATGTGGACATTTCCTGCTTTTCCTTAGAAATATTGAAATTGATTTTTTAATAGTTTTGAGTTATTTTCGGGAAAGATACATTTGACTCCTAGTACTTAAGGTGCATTTACCGATAAGACATCAGTTTCAAAGCTGGATTTTAATTTGTAATGGAGTATTTCTACAATGTATAGTTTTCCTTTTAAAGGATCTCAATACTCGCACCACTGTATCATCACACCTTGATTTATGAGCAGTACCTAATCGTACTTGAACTGCCCAACATATAGATATTCATTTTATATCAAATAGATTTTTTTTTTACACTTTGTATCAAATACAAAAAAAAAAAAAAAACATATACAACGGTTTACTTAAACTCCTTCACATGACCAGTACTCCCAATATAGTTATTTTGCCTCAGACTTGGATATGTTGATTATATTACCCTCAGGTTGTCACTGGGCTGCCATGCACATTTATAAAAAAACATTGGTTGCATTCCAATAGTCCATTTAGCTTAGGAACCTTCCTAACGGAGTGAAATGACCCGGAAGTCCCTCAGTGGCAGCCATGATAAGTGCCGTTCCAATTCTCTAGAATGATAGGAAAGGAGGTTTCAAACTTCCTTTATAACCTCCTTTAGCTTAGGAACCACTGGACCTCCCTAACCGAAAGGAGAGGAGAAAATGCTGCCCCACAATGCCTTGCGGCCACAGCATTTGCCGTCACTCAACAGTCGGCCGTTCACGGAAACAACCGATTATGACGGAGAAATGATATCATGAAAGTTACGGTGCTTATTAAGCATTTTAAAACGTATGTGGTAAGTTGCCAAAGTGCTTTGTTTTGAACGTTCATCAGTATTATAATCAAAAAGAGAAATATGAACGTTAGTTTTTACTGAAATGATCAAATAAAGTCAACATTTCACAGTCTTTACTGAGCTGTGTGGGGTTTGTTCAACTTTTAAAAGATGTTTGAATGGTGATATACACAGTGATAGATGTTAAGGACTAACGTTTATAATAAATACATTTGTATTGATTTTAAGATCTTTTCATCAATCATACGTATTGGGATCATTTGTATTAATGTGGACCGGAGGGAGAGGGTGAGGAGCATAAGTTTCACTTTCCTTTTTTATTTCAATTCCAACTTTGGTCATGAAGAATATGTTTCTCTGTTGTCCACGTTCATAAAGCATAAAGCAACAGCATCAGAGCACGGTGCAGAGTCTCTAGATGAGTTTACAGTAGTCCCTCGTTCTTATTAAACATCCATGTTGTAGTCCGCTGTATAGAAAACTGTAGTTTCCATAGTTTCCCCACAGCAGCAGACGCACATTTATGACGTCCGCTGGCGCATCATAAACACGTCGGATAGTGAAAGTGCAGTCGGATTCTCTCAAGTACCGCAGTCTCTTCTCCTAAGTCCTTTTGAATTCTCCTATCCACTATCCCTTAACCCCGTGATGTTTCACTCAGAGGTCAAGGAATAGGAGATAGGGTTAGAATTTAGGAGCTGATTTTTGGATTATCGGAACGCAACCCTAGTCTGCAGAAAGTAGAGATGTGATCATGTGTGCACAGTCACATTCTGTCCATCAGAACGACAGGGTCTGCAGACCACTGTCACTCAGATGTAATGATGCACTGCAGACTAGGTTCAACACTTTGCACTGTGAATATTTAGGTATCATAATTGAATGCCTTATAATCTGGTTTGTCCTCTTAGCAAGGGGCTGCCAATGTATAGTCGTCCACCTAAAATGAAATCAAACTAACAAACCTGACAATATCAAGATTATACTCTTAACTTAAAGAGGCCCTGTTATGCTTTTCGGGGTTTTCCCTTTCCTGTGGTGTGTGCTATAGGTTTTTGTGCATGTCAATGGTCTGCAAAGGCTAACATCCCTGTGTTCCCTCCAGAGGGAGTTTCTCTCTCACACTTTGTTTACTTCAGTAACATAGTGACATCACTACATAACACTCACGCTTCTATTTGCTACTGCTCCAACACATTGTACGTAATAGGCTTAGGGGCGGGACATCTCTAAGAGATTGACCAATCAAAACAGAGCCGGCCAGCTAACCAATCAGAGCAGACTGGGCTCTGGTTTCAGACAGAGGGTGAAAAGAGGTGTTGCAGCACAGGCAGTATGAGAAAAATAAAGAGCTTTTTGAACATTAGAGCATGGAGACATGTCAGCAAAAAATAATATGAACCTGAACATTTGTAGAATATGTCTTCTTTAAGTCACATAACATTATAGGGTAATAATAAATATGAAGTGTAGTTTTTTTTAAAGAATCGAGTTATCCGCAGAATGCCTTTTAAAATGTTTTAAAACTGAGCAATTGGTCAAAGTTGAGTTTGCATTAAATAATGCAAACCCTTTTTCTAATGAGTCTGTAAAAGTTCATGCTTGTTTGTAGCTAATGAGCTCAGGTTTTGATCATTATGGCTGTTTTAAGATCAGAACAAAGCTCTGAGGCTATCATATTTAAATACTGAACAGAGCTGAACTTGCACCCCCCTTTTTCCTAATTTTTGTAGAGTAGAGCTGAAGAAGTAATGTTCTCATCCAGACCGGATTATTGTCCACGTAAAGTCTCCCTCTTTAGCAGTAAATAGGCTACCATGTTTCCATTTCAAGCTTCTCTTCCTTTCTCTCATCCGTGGATGACTCGCAGGGACGCCTTCCCAGAGTGTCTTGTGTGTGCGATCCCTCATTTAGACTGAGGTCAGAGTTCAGGTTGCTGGATCAGAGATAAATTGGCCGTCGGAGGAGGCCTGTCGCTGGGCCTGAAGGCCTGCTGGGCCGCCATCTGCCCGCGGGGCGAGGCAGACGAGCCTTCTGCCCAGAGACCTGGAGACGGGGCTTTGGCTGAGTGGGATTGTTCAGTGTTACGGCAGGCAAAGTGGATTAATAACACTTTCCCTCCCTGTAAAACAAGTTTAGCAATTAGCTTCGGTGGAGGGAACTTTTAACCCACAGCCATTTTGCTGCTGTGTGGAACGTGATTCCATAGTGTGCACAATCCAAAAGATACAAAAACATATCGATGAACAAAAAACACTATTCCTGTCTTTCAATGGCTCTTCTGTTGTAAACAACTAGCTGTGTCTAGTCTTACTTCATTAAATAAATGCCTGTCAACCCCTTTACTGTGCGTTTATTTTTTTGTAGTGTAGTCTCAAATTGCACAAGGCAGCTGTGGCCTTTTTAAGTCACGAGTGTGTACGATCGGTCGCCGTACCAAATCATCAATCCTACCACTCAATTAACCCTTTTTGACACCAGTAAAGTTACTTAAAGAGGGGAAAAAACACGTGTGGCTCTTATTTGCTGTGTTTAGCAGAGGAACCTCAATCGGTTGGTAACTTGTGTTATATAGCAGAGATGGCAATTGTTGAGGGTGAAAAGTGTTCAACATTTCACACTCAACTTTTTGACCATTATGATTGCATCATCCCTACTCATATAGAGAACCGCAGTGACGCTTCGTAAAACCCGGAAGTAAGTTAGCATTTTTAGCACTTCCGGTTCCTTCGTCAAAAAGCAATGCATTTTCTCCATAGGGTTTTGGAAAATAGGTCGAAATAAGGTCTGTGGTTGACACAAATTTAAGAGTTAAATCACGTTTTGTTCTACGACATTAAATACATCAGCAGTGACCCCACTGGTCATTTTTTAAGAGTTGACGTGTCTGAAAAAACGATGGTTGTTACCGAGTGGCTGAATAGGACTACAGAAATTGTCGAGGCCGTTGTACGTCATTACGCCGAACACGTAAACACTCCCGCTAAGTTTGTTTTCCCCTGTGTTCTGCTTGAAAGCAAGTACCTGCCTATCTTTAGTATCTGTATATCTATATCTGACCATTAGAATCTGTATTTTTGAAATTGTCGTTTTTAACACCGTAGTTTTACAAATTATAGAATAATTAATTACCAGTGTTTTCCAATTTTACTCGGCAGTTCGTTTCGTTAGCTAACGTTAGTTAAAGCTAGCGCTACTAGTTAGCTACGCAATGGTTTGTTGCTTTGCTCCGGGTTGCAGCCACAGGTCTTTGCATGAAACGTGCTCGTTCTATCGTTTCCCGGCCAATGTTTTCCAAAGGGGAGTCTGGATTCGTGCCATGAGGTGAAGCTGATGTTACATTTTTGTCCATGTCACGGTGAAATGTAAATGATGGGTAGTGACTGTATCGCCGTTTTAGAGATGGCGCTGCTGAAAAGACCGCAACATAAGTAAAGATAATGAATACATCCTATTAAAACCTGTGTGGCTTATATGATATGATATGATAAGTCTAATTAGTACAAGCAGCATAACGTTTCACCATGTGACTAAAGATTGTAGTCAGGGAAATCAGTTTGACATATTGAACTAATAACAAATCACCTCTGGCTGGCAGAGAACTCTCTGCTCCATAGCTTCTCTTGGACGTAAAATCACATGTACATTTTACATTTATATTCAATTTAATATTCCATCCCTCACATACTTTTGTATATATAATAACTTATATTTTGTTTTTCTTGTTATGCTGCTGCAACACAAACATTTCCCAAATTGGGATCAATACAGTAATATCTTATCTTAATTAATTAAGAAATATAACTATTATAATTAGTGTAGCAGCTGACACCTATTTTCAATATGGATTAATCTACCATTTATTTCTTTAGTTTAGTTCAATTTTCATCTATAAAAATGTCAAAATAGTGAAAATGTTCACGAGACAAAGTGCAAGGTTATATCTTTAGATGTTTTGTTTTAGCCTATGTACTGTATGTCTTAATGCTCTTATATGTGACGGTGTGACTTCCATGAAACTAATATTTCATATCTTCCCAACAGACGAGCTGACAGGAAGCCTAACCCCCTAATCCCACCAGGAGCGTCTGCGCTGCGCTGCGCTGCGCTGCGGCTGCGGCGTATTTAGCGATCGCGGCCACTCTAGTCAATGGGTGCTATTCCACCAGACCCGCTGCGCCGCGTTGCGCCGCGGCTCGAAGCGTCCCAGAAGCTCCTCGCCACAAGGAATTTCTAAAATATAGGATGAATCCTATTTTTGACGCGGCGCAGCGCAGACAGAAAGTGGAACTTTCATCCGGCCCAGGCCCATCCCCCAAATAAACTCGTGTTGCAGACCCATTTCACAACACGACACCCAAAATGGACGAAGAGCGTTTCATCATCGAAGTGGAAAAACACACTATTTTGTATGACATAACCCATCAATACTACAAAGACAACGTCAGAAAAGACAAGGTCTGGTGTTTAGTCGGTGGAGTTATTGTAGTGGAAGGTAAATATTAATGTTTTAAAGTTAATGAATACTTGTATGTACAGTACAGATTTCATCCAGATTTAAACAGACACAAACATAAACCATTTAACTACGTAGCCTACTTACTTGTAGAAGTACAAATGTCCAGGAAATATTCCAAAATCAACAACAACTGCGAGGCTGCACACACGACGCTCCGCTTCCGCAACGTTTTGAAACGCGCCTGGTGGGTTATGACGCAGGAGGAGGTCGCAGCGCGGCGCAGCCGCAGCGCAGCGCAGACGCTTCCGGTGGGATCAGGGGGTAACACTCTAACAACCACAACATTGCAAAGGCGAGTAAATGTAAATTAAAAACGATTCACAATTTTTTAATTTCTTCTTCTTTCTTGCAGTGAGGTGAAGCTGACCTTGCACTTGGTGCCAGTAAGGATGTTCCTCAAGCAGGCTGAATGTTTCTCCCTCCTTACTGACACAGAAGCCCTTGATTTGCAATGTTTCACTAATTGTCATTTCCCTGGCTCCGTAGGGACACTTTACCTCCAGCACAGCGGAAGACCCTGCCAGACCATCTGGAGATGCCCCCAACACTCCTGATTGGGAGAGCCACAAACCTGACTCATGGACCTGCATCTGGGTTGCAGTGGTGAATGCCCTGACGCCCTCACATTCATTCATAGTCCCCCACTGTACAGACAAAACACCATCAAGGGCCTGTTGTTGCCCTAGCACCCTGGCAATAAGGGAAGCAGTCACACGCTTTGACCTCAGGACAGCTCCAAAGTTGCTGGCAGTCAACCTTCCTTTCCTGAACAAATGCCAGTTTGGGTTGGTTCGCTGACCAGTGGTAGCCACCTGAATTGCCCTCTGTTGCTCCTCAGACAATGCCATGCTTGCCACAATTGCCTCAGGTCCCTGATGCCCAACAGATTTGAGAATTTCAGGAACAGTAAGTGTTTCCAAGCTGTAGTGTTCCTCTTCTGGCTCGGGGGAGAGAAGCCAAGAAATTCCTGAGAACCTGCCCCCGAGTCTGTCCCTCAGCCAGTCACGATCTTCGGAGGTGGGCTCTCTTGTCAGCGGGTTGAATGAGTTATTGGTTGGAGGAAATAGCTCCTCCACTGAATGTGTACGTTTAGCTGCCTTTGGCTTCTTCCACTGAAAATTGTGGATGGCAAAGATGGCTAATGCAGCCGCATGACTGCATTTCCATTCTCCACGTGGGCATTCACATTTTGTGGAGAGAATTCCCTCTTCTCCTGTAGATACCTGTGGTGGTGGGATTGTTTTATTATTTAAAATATATTTACATTTGTAATGCCTTCCCAATTATCCCTTTAATTGTTTATAGCCTACTGTATGTTTATTTCATTGATATTTCTGTGTTTTCTGGTGTGTAATATTTGTAATCTTGGGGCCTCTTCTCTTTAACGTCTACATGCTACCACTGGCTCAGATAATGAAGAACAACAAAATAAGTTACCATAGCTATGCGGATGACACACACATTTACGTAACCATTTCACCAGGAGACTGTGCTCCAATTCAAACACTGAGTAAGTGCATTGAACAAATCAATGACTGGATGTGTCAGAACTTTCTCCAATTAAACAAAGACAAAACTGAGGTAATGGTTTTTGGAGCCAAGGCAGAACGTATAAAAGTTAGCGCTGAGCTTCAGTCTGCAATGTTCAAAACAGATAGAGCCAGAAATCTAGGTGTAGTCATGGACTCTGACCTGAGTTTCAACAGTCACATTAAAATAGTTACTAAATCAGCCTACTATCATCTAAAGAATATATCTAGGATTAAAAGACTAATGTCACAGCAGGATTTGGAAAAACTTGTCCATGCTTTTATCTTCAGTAGACTCGACTACTGTAATGGTGTCTTCACAGGTCTCACTAAAAAATCTATTAGAAAGCTGCAGCTAATTCAGAACGCCGCTGCTCGAGTCCTCACTAACACTAAGAAAGTGGATCACATCACTCCTGTTCTGAAGTCTTTACACTGGCTTCCTGTGTGTCAAATAATAGATTTCAAAATACTGCTGCTGGTTTATAAAGCACTGAATGGTTTAGGCCCAAAATACATTTCTGACCTCTTGCTAAATTATGAACCATCCAGATCTCTCAGGTCTTCAGGGACTGGTCAGCTTTCTGTCCCCAGAGTCAGAACTAAACATGGAGAAGCAGCGCTCAGTTATTATGCTCCTAATATCTGGAACAAACTCACAGAAACCTGCAGGTCCGCTGCAACTCTTACTACTTTTAAATCCAGGCTGAAGACTTTTCTTTTTGTCGCTGCTTTTAATTGAACTATTCATATCTTAGACTGCACTGTAACTTTTATCCATGTATTTTTTCTTTTAATGTTTATTTTATTAGCTTTTCTTTTTAATGACTGATTTTAAATGCCATTTTCTTAATGTCTTTCATTTTTTGTAAAGCACTTTGAATTGCCTTGTGTTGAAAAGTGCTATATAAATAAACTTGCCTTGCCTAATAAAGATTTCATGTGACACATAAAATGGATTTGTTGATGGGAATTAATGTCACTAATGTGAATAAATTAACTCTAGGTTAACGGTACTCTTGCTATCACTACTCACCGACACTATAAACCTTGTCCCTCATGCTAGCCCTGACAACACCGGTAAGCACACCTTCATCTAGGCTGCACTGTTTTACGTGTCCTGACTTGTAGTGGTTCTCTCCTCTATCTACACTCTTCTTGTCATCTTTGTAAAACGATCAGACTGGTAATTGACACAGCCATGACTTCTAGTTAAATTCAGTGTGGCTAAAATGAAAAGCTTTGTTAAAATATGCAAGCACGCGAAAGTCAAAGTCAGCTTTATTGTCAAAAATTCTACATGTGTTATACATCCAGAAATATCGAAATATCGTTTCCCACAGTGTCATGGCCTGGCTCTTGGCCATAACAAAAAGCGTGGGAAGGACGAGATAATATGAAAAATATATTTATTAACAGAAGCTTAACGTAAACCAAAAAAACTAACACAAAGGAAAAACAAAAGACGAAGCGACGTAGCTGCTCCGAGGTCAGGTCCTCTGCGGGAGAGAGATTGCGGGTCTCACTCAGGCCCTTGAGCCCTCTGGTACCAGCCGCCAGGTGTCCTCAACCCCAGCTGATAGACCAAAGGGAAAACCTTAAAGGAACATACACACACACCAGAGATAACAAGGCAGGGGTCGTCACACCCCCCCCCCTTAAAGTCGGTGTCCCCAGGACCACCGGCACACCAACCCTGACAAAACAAAAAAACACCAGTAATGAACAACAAAAATACAAGACATAAGGCACCCCACTTCCAACAAAACCAACAATTGCAACATACTGCCAACCGCTCCTCCCACACCCAGCCACATCTTTAGCAACACAGGAAAGCAACCTGAGAAGCACACTTTAAAAGGATGGGCAGAGCGAGAACGATTTATCAAACAGTATGACAGACAATACATTACCGTCACGGCCCATGTTTCCTCAGTTGTAGCAGTTAGTTTCACTGGCTTTACTGCAATGCACCGCAACGTGGCCAATGTCGCCACACCTGTAACATTTCACCCTACTGCAACGTCTCTGGATGTGACCAAGCCCACCGCAGGAATAGCACTTCCGGTCGTTGGCATGCCCACAGTCACGAGCCATGTGTCCTTGGTCTCCACACCGATAGCAGGACATTTCCTTGCCTCTTCCTCGACCCCTGCTGCTGCCGCCACGACCACCATCAACGCTGCCGCCACCACGACCACCATCAACACCACCGCTGCCACGACCACTTTGACTAGTGGGACAATGCTTGGTCTTCTGTTTTCTAAACATGTTTTTGTCCATAGCACGAGTGATCACACAAGAGGACGTGACGTCTGCCAACACTGTAGAGCTCTCCTCAGACCTTGACTCAATCGGACCGCCAGTCACTAAAAGCACAGGGGGAACATCAGTCCAGACTCTTCTACCTGCCAAACCGTTGCCCAGGATGAACTGTATCCCCTCGATTGGCAAAGCTGGACGTACACCAACAGCCACCTCACCCTTAACAAGACCACAGTCAATATACATCCTATGAACAGGAATAGGAAGAACTTTTAATCCCATTCCCCAACTCAGAAGGGTGTCACCAGTGTCACTTTCATAAGACAGAGGCAAAACAGAGTCAACAATATAGGAGTCAAAAAGCCCCTGTGTCTCGCAAGATTTTGATTGGAACTCTGACATTACTACCTACCACTGACACCAAGCCGTCTCGTATAAATGGAGCATAAGATGCCAAAACCTCAGATCCACCTAAGTGGGATGTAAGCACATCGGCAACACAGCAGCTTTTCACAGGAGCAGCCAACGCAACAGGCCCAACAAAATATCTTCCTCCCTCAGATTTTGCTCTAAGCGCAGGACAGTCTGCCTTCCAATGGCCTTTTTCGCGACAGTAGTGGCAAATATCATTATTATCCCCCTCAGATTTGACCAAACCCAATTTCCTTGGCTCCATCCCAAATGAACCAACCTTTCTACTTCCCTCTAAAACAGCCAGGGCCCCAGAGCGCCCTCCGAACCTGCTCTTATGAAGCAACACAAACTCATCAGCTGGCACCGCAGCTTCAGCCGCAGAAGTGACCCTGTGCTCTGTTATGTAAGTAGCAATCTTGTCTGGAAGAATATTTTTGAACTGTTCCAAAGTCATGAGCTCACACAAATCGTCAAAAGTAGTGACGTCAAGAGCAGTGACGTCAAGAGCAGTTAACCAACGCTTAAAATGAACAGACAAATCCCTCGCCATCTCCACATATGTTTGATCTTGTTTTTGCTCAAAGGACCTAAAACGCTGTCGATAGGCCTCTGGCACCAGTTCATATGCTCTAAGCACCGCCGATTTTATTTTACTATAGCTAGAGCTATCCTCAAGACATAAGGAGGAATATGCTGACTGCGCTCTTCCTGTGAGAACACACTGAAGCATCAGAGCGCAGTCCGCATCAGGCCAATCTCTAGCCCTAGCTACACGTTCAAATAATTAAAAAAACGTGTCGGGATCACTTTCATTAAAGTGAGGCAGCAAGCGCAGGTTATTAACATCAAAACGATGAGACCTGGGCACCTGTTCACCCTGCCCCTCACCGGACAACGCGCCAAGAACAGACAGACGATGTCCCTCCAACTCTAACTTGGCTTTCTCAGTTTCTTGTCGTATCCACTCCACTGTGATTTCCTTTTCAATTTCCAAAGCATACTTTACTCTGTCATGTTCCAGCTGCAAAAACAACATTTCCTTCTGCTGCTCAAAAGAAAGTGCACTAGCCGGAAAAAGAGGTTTTAACAAAACCCCCTCTTCCTTTGCAGCAAACACTCCTGTCTCACTTAATGTCGACACTATAGGGTCTTTTATGTTGTCTTTCACCCTTCTAACACCGACAATAGACAGAGAAATGCTCAGCAATTAAGAGCAGCTGCTCTCTTGAGAAAGTGGCAAGAGACTCCTGAGACGGAGCTTCAATAAATGCCTCTACGTCAGCCATCTTAATTTACACCGACCCCTCACCGGAACACAACACCGGACCTTTAAACCGAAAAGAAGAGAACAAAAACAAAAACACAAAAACAAAAACAAACCGGACAGATACCACCACGTTTATTATGCGTCCAAAGTGGAACACTAATTTTTTGATTGGAGTTTCCCCACTAACTCACCATCCCACTGACTAATCTCCTCCCTAGTCTTCATGCAGTTACATGTGGTGGGTATTTATGCACTGGAGACCACTAATCCAGCAAAGCGACTAGCAAGCTAGCAACACTACTGAGACCACGGCCATGCTCCCAAGCCAAAGCTTCAACCACTTTCTCCGCAACACTACACACCCCGCTCAACGATCCCAAGGGAACCGCCGCTTAACCTGCCAGGGAAAACTCCATACCGTTCCGCACTGCTCCACATGCAACGCACCAACAAACCCACACAAGAGAGAAAGGAAAAAAACAAAACAAACAGCTGACCACGGCTAAGAACAACTAGAAGCAACCACTCTCCCGAAATATAATACCAAACAAATCAAAGCATCACAAAGTAATCAAATCAGTCCCCCAAACAACAATCTGAAATCTAATGTCCTTCCCATAACGAGCCGAAACAAAGAAACCGGCCGCACTGCAAACGCGCTCCCAACAAACTTTATACACGCTATTGAAGTGAAATATTTGTATGTATTCATGTTAGCAAACTATGAATAAGCTTAAATGGGAAATAATCTGTGTAAAACTGTGAGCTGGATGTGGGGCCTGCTGACATGTGTTTTTGAGAACAAAGGGAGATGGGGGAGGGTAAGAGCATGTCTTGGTTGGCATCCATCTTAGATCTAGAGATAATGGCTGACCTACAGTGATTGGGGAAAACCTAAGATCTGAGGTGTTTGTGATATTTGGGCGGCCAATCAAGGAGGTCCAAAAGGGAGGATCAGATAACTCCTCCCATCCCATTGTAAGACAAGTATAAAACACAGACACACGCTGGGTCCAGCCTCTTTTCTGGCTGGCTCAAGTGATCATCAGGTAAATTCGGGATCCCAAAGATAACTGTATTGAATTTGTACTGTATTGATTGTATTGCATTGTCATATTACCATTAAAGTAGATTATTGTTTAACGGTTACTTGGTAGCTCTGGATTCCTTCCTGTATTATAACCAGCTTGGTAGGGACGCGCGGAGATTTGAAAAGCGGACCAGTTAGCCCTTTTAATCTCTATCAATTTGGTGAACCCCGACGTGCCTGATTCGAACTAAGCTGAGGAAGAATCCAGACGACCGGAATGGGTCGGGAACAAACGCTTTCAAACATCTCAGACAATCAGCTGGGCCCTGACAAATAAGGTATTGCAGACGCCTGGTATGAGGATCAAACTGTCTGTAATTGGATACACTAAAACGTTAGGATTGTCTGTAGGCGTTTCACAGTGTTTTTAAAGTTTAAATGGAATATACAATGCATATTTTACTATGTTAGGAAAGTTATATACAAAACGTGAACGTTGATCGCCAGGTAGACGGAAAGTCCTGCGTAACGTAAATAGAGCAGTTTGGCGTGGATCTACAGGTAGTTTATTCCTGAGTGGCGTGGAGACGGTGCAGTTTGTGGGTTGCGAGGTTTCATTCCTGCACGACAAAACCTGGAAACTCGATATTTTAGATCGGGTCGCCGTTTAAAACTGGGGTTAAATAACGGATCAAGGTTGAAAAGCTAAAAACCAGAGGTCTGTTATATGTTAAATCGAGGGAGAGAACGCGAACCTCACCAAAAGTGTGACGGGACCGGCTCTTGTTTCCCTTTGTCTGTAAACTTAATTTGAAAAGCTAACGTGTGATGAAGGTTAAATAAACGTCACATTATAAAAGCTGGACAAACTGTACGGGGAATAAATCTGTGTGATTTTTACCTAAAATACCTGTGTGAGCAATTGTCTGCAGAGCTCAAAAATGCACTCAGAAGAGTGAAGCTCATTTGTGGTCGTGCTGCTGCCATCTAGTGGCTGAAAGGGGGTAACACCCCTTTGACATTTTTATATGGTTTAGCTTCAAGCTTGGAGTTTAATCATTACATTGCTGGCCGGTATTGAAGACGGGAAGCACGTTAATAGTAACAACGACAATAGCCCAGTATATTAATACAAGTGAACACATATTAATTAAGTCAGATAGATAAAAGCGAAGTGAATATGGAATGTCAGAATGGTAAAGACGATTCTGACATTCCAGGGAGTTACCGGGAGCAATGGGAACAGATTAAGAGATTGATTTAGGTGGAATCAAACAGGGGGCTAAGAGAAAAGGCTTGTACTGATCTCCGATTTCTACACGATAATATAATAGGACATGAGGTGTTACATTTTTATTGAAGCCAGACTACAAGTCGTATGGTTTAGTTTTTATTGAACTCAGTCTCCAAGCAGTGTGGTTTATATCTGCACATGTGTTGAGTGATCCCCTTCCCTTCCCCCACTCACATGAGGCCAGTGCTATACTGCTAAGCTGGTTGGCCAGAAAGTTGGCATACAAGATGGTGAAATAGTTCGAGTAAAGATGTACACGAACGAGGAGAGTAGATTAAGTTGTTTTGTTTTTCATGCTTTTCACCAAGGCTCATTTGAATTGTTATTATTTTAATGTAGTGTTGTTTTGAGTTATATTTCTGAAACTATAATGTTCCCACACGCATGTGGTTTCTTTGTCACAGTTCATTTTAAAGTCAGCCACCTTATGGCTAGATCTCATCTCTGAGAGTCCACTGTGTTAATGTTGAGAGCTCCTTTTGTTCTTCAGGCCACATGGGGTCAAGAGTCATTCTGTTAGAACACAATCTGGTGTAAGACAAATCAGTTGTTCTTTTGTCACATTTTGAATTACATAAGATTTCATTTTGCTAAATCAATTTATCTATAAATGTTGTAGTTGGAGTTTGGTGTTTGCTAACATTTTTAGGAACGAAATAGGCCTACACTTGGGTCAAATTACATTACTGTGATCTGATTAGTGTGCTCTGCAACTTTACAATTGTTGCTAGATAGCAGTGGGATTTTTGAATGCGGAGGGGTTCTTTCATAGTGTGTGGAATATGCGATGCTGGAAACATGTGGGTGTTGAGAAACTTAGTTTGGGTAAATATGTCACAATGGATGAAACTATTATTAGAGGGAGTTTATGTAATATCATTAGTAGACATTAATTGTGTTGTTTGGATGGCATTTAACTACTAAGACAGATAGTATGATTAGAAAGAGACGGAGTGGAAAGGGTTGGATTATTTAACCTCAGTGTGCTAGAATTTCTATAGGTAATGCGTCCCGAGACCTGGACTCTCTCTCTCTGCATGTCAGACGGCTAAGACCCCGATCCGCTTGAGCAATCAAAGGCCTAACCCAACAGGAGACTCCTCCTTCTCAATAGACCAGACAGAGATCCAGAGCTGAACCAACAACAACAATAAGAACTGCATCCAGAACTATCTCCACCTGTGGCATCCAGAACCAAACAGCTTGCTGACAGGCAGAGATCTATCAGTCCCTCAAACAGAGCAAAGTGTGGGACATGAGAGCAGAATCCGCCCTCCATAAAGCAGCAGAGGGACTGTGAAGGAGGAGATGAAGTGCAAAGCAGTGCAAGAACAGTGGCATGATGGGGGCTGCAGATGTAGCTGGGCAGATGGCTGCCTCAAAGAGTGACAGCTGATGGACAAAGGGGGAGGAGTCAGAATCAGGGGAGTTGGCCGAGAATGTGAGGTGGCCAGGGATCACGGCTTGAGATAAACCAGAGGAGAGGAGAAGGGAATCAACGGGAATGAGTGAGTTTACACATAAACACACTTATAAGCGCGCATTTAAAGAACTTGAATTGACTTGATAAATAAGTGAAGATAAAAAGTTGTATTAACCATGAATTAATCAATTGGTAAATTAAAATAGCAGTAAAAAGGTAACTATTAAAGTAAAATGAGAATCATCCTAAAACACACTGAGGGAGAAAGGGGGATACATGACAGAATATAACCATATTCTTCAATCTTTTCATCATGTTAACAAATTATTCTTCTAAGAGATTTTTATTCACGTGTGAATAAAGTAGTGATCTCATTTGTTACAATATTGATCACCATTAAAGGGATAGTTTTAGGAACCACTCTATAAGACAAATCTTTATTTGAATGGATAATGTTAAAGGGAGAGCTAGTGCCAAGCCAGATATAGTATTCCAATCTAAAGTATTGATTTCACCATTGTGCCATAGTTATTACCATAGGAGGGCTTTAAGATGGAAATATGAAATGACTTCTGTTTTTAAATCCTTGATAAAGGAGGGAGTAATTGTTGCATGGTCGGACACCCGATGTTCCACACACTGCTAAAGAGTTTAACATTGTTTTTTAAGTGGACCAGAATTGAAGATGAGCTATGAAATGCATAGCAGAGCTACACAGATCCTAGTAATGGTTTGACACAAGATAATAGTGATGTACACAAGTTTCTGAAATAGATCTATTAGACATTTTAATACTAATTAGGTGTAAATGAATTGCAGTAGTAGTACTATAAGGAAGTGACATTTTTGGCTAACACTTTTCAGGGAATGTGGGGAACAGCTGTTCCGATGAAAAGTTAGAGATATCTGGAAAATTATAGTTGTGGTCGTGAATTGATTGATGATGGCGCTCCATATATGACAGATTTTTGTAGACAAAGGATACTGGCCTATGCTGAAATATCAAAGTCTCTGCAGAGCACGACACATGGCCAAAAAGACTGAGACCAACTGACCTTTGACCCTGACCGACAGTGTAACTTGAGAAGGCACTGTCAATGACTGACTCTGGGGTGACTCTGTACCAGACCAAGACTTTACAACCTGACAGACGGTGTGAGTGTGAATGAATGCCGGCATGTGATCAGTGTAACTGCATGGTTCTAAAACAATAACTAACCAAGCATGTTTATTGGACTAACATATTATTACCCGTTTCTAGTCCACTTGATGATATTTTACTCCCACAGGAGGTGGCAGTTTGCAGAATGTGAAACTCAAACTAAAACATGAAGATTCTGTTTCTTTTAGGACTGAAGGATGGAGAGAAACACTTCATTTCACTGAAGTGTTTACTGTGGAAATGATGGATGTACATTTGGGAAAATGTTTGGTATTTTCTTATAATCCATGGTTACACATGAGGTTCATGTGTAAAAAGGGGGAGTGTAAAACTTCACAATGTACATTTTTCATTTAGGGACTGAAAGGAACCTGCTGCCCCAACTCAATTGTTCAATCTGACCATTGATTGACAGTTTTAGAATGGACCTGCTCCATATCTGGGGATAAGATACTGTTTGATGAATGTTGACATGTCTCTAATATTGATTGAGTTATAACAGGTAACATAGATGCAGAATCAGTGGCCAAGGGGCTACTGTAAGTTGACCGGTGAGTAATGTTTCAACAGGTATTAAAGTAACTGAGGTTTGAAATGTAGAAAGAACATATTACAGTTAAAGCTAAAACATAGTAATGTAATGAGACATAATTTAATTTAGACCGCATCATGTAACTAGCCTGGTAAAGAAGTAAAAGCCATAGACTTTATTGTTTAGGTCATTATGGGGATATACATTTCATCTAAATTCATAATAGAAAGACATTTGATGACAGTTTGTTGGAATTCTGTATTCATTTTTTCAGCTTGATAATATCTAAGCACTGACCGGTAGAAGCAGTATCACCAGGAAATCATTCACTTTGTCAGTATCATGGTTTTGGTTGTTTTTGAATCCATAACATTAGTGTGTTTCTTTACCAGAACATTAGCAGTTCATATTATATGTAGATATTAAATAGGATCTCAGGGATTTCATTTAAAAATAAACACAGATGCTTGTCAGAAATTCAGAGCTATTGAAATATGTTATTTAGTTCACCTAGAGATGTGGGGGGTTTTATTTTTAGTATTTTTATTCAAGTATTAAGATTCTGAAGCTGCACTGGCAGATAGGAGGCTACAATTAATTTAGAAAACCTGTTCACAGACGTCTGTTGTTTTAAGACACCCCACCAACAGGCTCCAAGCGGCCTACGCAGTGGTGGGTCAACAGCGGAGGGCCCCGGAAGCCCTGAGCGTAGGCTTGAGGGATTTGTATCAGATTTCTCCACACAGGTTGGTGATGCCAAAGGGGGGACCCAGGAGGCCGACACAGCGGAGTTCCTCTGGCTGAAGGTCATCAGGACAAAGTGGCTCAAACCCCAGGCTCTCCGGCCCCGACCGAGTGACCCAGCGGATCTCTCAATGCCGTCCGCGTGGGAGGAAAGGGGGACAGCTCGTACCACAGGAGCCAGTGTGCGGCGGGGAAACCACCTGCTAGGACCAGGGACGACATCAGGACGGACGTGGCCCTCGCAGAGGAGGTCGACTCGGAAGCAGCCATCAGTGGAATGGACGACAACGACCTCGAGGACATCCTTACAGCAGACGACTAGGAAGCGGCTGTCAGCGGGCTGGGGGACTTGTCGAGGCAGCAGAGGAGTCTACTTCTCTCTGATCAGTTCCACCAGTGAAGGGAAAGCCGCATCTCCCCCTCCCTATCAGAGGGGGGGGGGGGGGGGCTGAGGATTCACCACAAAACGAGACTGCTTTCTAGCTCTCAGGTTGCCCTCTCATGGTTCCTTCACGGCCATGGAAAGTGGTGTTCTGTTCCCAAAGATTTCAAGTACTTTGGGTCTCAGTTTCTGATAGATTCATACAATATTGGGGGACAGACACAGTGGAAAGGAATGACAGTAGTTATGTTTCAAGTGCCTTGTGTAAGTTGGTCTCTTTAGAGAGAGACCAAAAGGGGGATTATTGAAGTGAAATATTTGTATGTATTCATGTTAGCAAACTATGAATAAGCTTAAATGGGAAATAATCTGTGTAAAACCTGTGAGCTGGATGTGGGGCCTGCTGACATGTGTTTTTGAGAACAAAGGGAGATGGGGGAGGGTAAGAGCATGTCTTGGTTGGCATCCATCTTAGATCTAGAGATAATGGCTGACCTACAGTGATTGGGGAAAACCTAAGATCTGAGGTGTTTTGTGATATTTGGGCGGCCAATCAAGGAGGTCCACAAGGGAGGATCAGATACCGCCTCCCATCCCATTGTAAGACGAGTATAAAACACAGACACACGCTGGGTCCAGCCTCTTTTCTGGCTGGCTCAAGTGATCATCAGGTAAATTCGGGATCCCAAAGATAACTGTATTGAAATTTGTACTGTATTGATTGTATTGCATTGTCATATTACCATTAAAGTAGATTATTGTTTAACGGTTACTTGGTAGCTCTGGATTCCTTCCTGTATTATAACCAGCTTGGTAGGGACGCGCGGAGATTTGAAAAGCGGACCAGTTAGCCCTTTTAATCTCTATCAACCTTCAGACAGCCTAAAAGTAAAACACAAGTCGTTTATTCACAGCCCGAACGCTCATCGAGATGACTGGATCACTCATGACAAGTTGTGATCAGCTCCGATTAAATTGTGATATAAATGCTGTAGCTATTCTCCAGGGAGCACGTTTTTTTATGAAATACCTGTATCCCTCTCATTACAACAACACTCTATACTGTGCAGGAAAAACAATTAGGCTACATGAAAATAACCTTGATGCATAGGAATAAAACACACAAACTATCTTCCGTGGCTATACTGATATGTCACAGTAACGGTCAACCACAGAAAAGTAAGTCCAGTGAGGCACAAGTTGAATAAATAACGTTTGTACATTGTTCTTAATGTGATGTATAGTAGCTTTGATAGCTGTCTATACCTTCAGACCAGTGGCGGCGCCAGAGATTTTCTCTAGGGGGTGCTGTGGGGTAGCTTGACGTTTCATAGAGTGTGCTCAAACATTAAGGGTTTCCCATTAATGCACCAGCGCTACAGTTGAATTTTCTACTGCAACACTAACCACACACACACACAGTGTACCCGCGACTGTTACAATGAAGGCTCGATAATCAGCTCACGGCATATAGGTGTAAGCAGGGGTAAAGTGCTATTTTTACAAGTGGGGAGTGGACCTCACCTCCTCTAGTGGGGTCCGGGGGCATGCTCCCCCGGGAAGATTTTTTTTAAATATTGAAGTTAAAAGCATCAATCTGGTGCACTTTGAGAGCAACATTAAGGGATCTATGGATACATCTCTCAACACCCATATGAAACAGAACTGTAAACAGATTTTCTATTTCTTCATAGACATTTTACAAATCACTCCCCTTTTAAAACAAACCGTTTGAGACCCACTGAGATAACTAGACTAAAGTGAACTAAACACTGAGAGAGTCCTTTACTTCACCTGAGCTGAGGTTACCTGAGACTCTCCGTCTGACAGGAGAGAGTTCTCCCTCCACTTTGTTGTTGAAAAAGCTCCTTATACCCGTTAGCTTGGCTAGCTAGCACCAGATGCTAACCACAACAATTTCCGGTAGATACCCACCGGTGCGCGAGGCGAGCTCTCTCGCTCGCTCGCGCATGCACACAAAATGGCTCGTGCCACACACACACAGAGCAGAGCTTGAATGAAACACCGAGACCCAGAAGTAAGCTACGTGTACTCACGAGGCTATGCTATTATGTGCAGAATCCCTCTCGCTTTCAGGTGGTTTTGATTGAGTGTCCACACGTGGACGTTTAAGGACTTAAAAACGATCAATTTTTCACTTTGCTGTTAGCAAATCATTTGGCACTCTAGCTAACAGGAAGTCACTCAAGTGTCACACAGTAATTTAGCCTATGGGTAGGTAAAAAATCGAATGGGTGCTGTCCATTGGCCTAATCATATCACCTGTGTTGGCTTTATGTTTTTGGTCAAACATTTGTTTGTTTCACATTTGCATTGATGTAATCAATAATTGTTCTAATTTAATTTAATCAAAATAATAATAATAATAAAAAAAAAAACTAAAAAAAAAACTCATATTTATTGGGGGTGCTTAGGGGGTGCTAGCTCCCCCCTGGCGCCGCCCCTGCTTCAGACAGCCTAAAAGTAAAACACAAGTTGTTTATTCGCAGCCCGAAAGCAGCAACGAGATGACTGGATCATCTGCAGTGTTGGGCAAGTTACTTCCAAAATGTAATACAGTACATTACTTATTACTGTCTTTTTTAAGTAATAGGCTACGTTACATATTACTGTCTCTGAAATGTAATGAGTTACACTCAGGGCTCGACATTATAAATGGCCCGCTGGCCCGGAAGCACTATTTAGACACCCCGGGCCAGCATAACGTACTTTCCACTTGCCCGCTCGGGCCACTAAAAATATTGTTTAAAAAAAAATGTTTCCTGTGGTATTGGTATTTTGACTAGCAATTTTGTTAAATTGTTTCGTTTATCAACGCTACAACATAGCGTTCCGTGAGTCGGTTGTCGTTGTTGGGTGAAAAACAAACAGCTGTTTGCTGCGGAGCGCAGCGCGAGCAGGCTCCCGTGAGCGGGAGCGCGCTCCTTCACTACAGACTATCGCGCCACCTAACCATTCGCCAAAATGTTTTAATACCAGCGGTAACCGGCTAAGCGCCGGGCAAAAAACAATCTTCAAATAAAAGAAAGTCACCGGAGGAGTTAAAGGAGAGTGACAGAGAGCATGAGAAGAAGGAGGGAGAGAAAGGCTGGATGGAGTGGCTTCTAGTGGTGGTGACGCGTCCTAAAACCCTTTTATAATCTATCGATTAGATTTATGATTCGAACATTTTGAAAGTAGGGTAGACATGTGGAGATTATCCGGCTGAACAAAACGTGCATTTATCAAACAGGTTTGTTTTCCACAGACCTTATTTCCAGCTATTTTCCAAAACCCTGTGGAGAAATCCCATTGCTTTTTGTCGAGGGAACCAGCAGCTTACTTCCTGGTTTTAGGACACGTCACTGGCTGCACCTCTCAATACGATGCCAATATAAACAAGGTCTTCTATCGGCTCTGTACATCAATGCCGACCTATGCTGACAAGTAAGTGAAGAGTAGACAATATAAAGGTATTGGCTATAGGGAAATGTCCCAGCAGTTTAGGATAATGAAGGATCTAATCTAATCTATAGCCATTACATTTCTAACTCCTAATGACAGGAAGGCAGAAAGCGCATTATACATTAATAATACTCATAATAATAGCAGACATTTTTTAACAATGACCACAATATCATTATTTGAATAAACCAAATATGAACAATTGAGGAAAATGAGGAAGAACTGATGATTCAAATGTTGTAGTACAAGTAGTAATGTAGTTAGTGCATAAATTACTATTGCAACAAATGTGTTAATTTTCTTCATTATTAGTCGATTTTTTTTGGACGAATGCTCCGGGCCAGTGGTTACAATGGTGGGGCCAGTGACAATACAATTCCACCGGCCCGGGGGCCAATTGTACCCATTTTACCCTTAATGTCTACCCCTCACTACTTTTATATTACTTTTGAGTTACTTTACCAAAAGAGCATCAGGACTGTTTTAGGCATATGATAGCTATGTGATTAACATGATGATTCAGCCTCTATGGAGATAGACATATGACAAGCATGATCATTTCTGACGTGGAGCTAATCTGAAGTAAACATTGAATACTGCTTTCTATTCCTCCATCTTGTGACTGTGTGACTCCCTCTCTTGGATACAGGCCCGGTTCCAGAACAAAATGACTCAGGGTGCATCGAAGATTAGAGAGGGTGCAGGGGTAAAGTGCTATTTTTCCAAGTGGGGACTGGACCTAACACCCTCTAGGGGGGTCCGGGGGCATGCTCCCCCGGGAAGATTTTTTTTTTAAATATTGAAGTTAAAAGCATCAATCTGGTGCACTTTGAGAGCAACATGAAGAGATATATGGATCTATGTGCTCTTTGCATGATTCATGCTGATGGTTTATTGAAAGGCAAAAGTAACAGAAGTAAAGATATAGTAAAACAAGCTAAAATGTAATGCTGCAATCATTTTGAGAAGCCTCAGTGGAAATATACTGTGTGAATACTGTGTGCAACAACAACGATGAGTCAACCAGATTAAGAACAGATGCATTCTGTTCTGTCCAAACTGAAATGCAACAAGGTTGCAGAACTCATTTGTTCTCACACAAAGTCTTGTGAGAACCAAGCAGGCGCAACTTTTCCCAAGGACAGTCTTGTGAGCGAAGTCTGGGCAGCAAAGGCAGATTACACCAAGAGAGAGCACCAAAGGTGGGGGCTTCACAGCATTACACCAAGAGAGAGCACCAAAGGTGGGGGCTTCACAGCATTACACCAAGAGAGAGCACCAAAGGTGGGGGCTTCACAGCAAAAACTATAAAGAACAGGATGTTTCTATAACTCGGGGCTCTCTTTAACTGGGATCTTACTCTGACGGACCTGTCACGGTGAGACCTCAAGAAGGAGTCCCCAAAGCGCTTTGTGGTATTGTATCAAATTGAATGTATTTGCTGAACTGTGATTAAAGTACCAAAGTAATATCAGAACCAAATCGGAGTACGAAGTCCAGTGGTGTTTGACTGTTTGACTATTTCTAGACTATTGCCTCTGCTCTCCAGAAAAGAACGGTTCACCGGGAACATCGGGCCAGACCCTGCTCTGGCCATATCCAAACGATCTGCGCGGAGTACGGACTAGGTCCTGTGTACCCCAACAGCTTGGTGACCCCGACGTGATGGTCAGAGCAGGAGGAACTGGACACCGGTGACCTTCTGAGAGTGGACGGAATAAAAAAAAACTTCGGCTTATCAAAAATCCCCAAAACACAGCTAAACCCGGGTAGGACACAGAACCAAGGTAAGCACCTACCTGTTACAGCTAAATGGTGTGATTGACATATTACAAAATTTTAGAGTTGTGCTACGGGATAAAATAAGACGAATGTATAAACCAAACGAATAAAACAAACCAGAAAAACAGATAAAAAACTATTTTGAAGTTCAGCAACTGCATAACAAATTTGTGGGAGAAGAAGCGGGTGGAACCCGTAATTTATAAGGACTCGCCGTAGTCCAAGAGAAGGTGTAAACCTGATCACCGTATCAGTTACCCAGAGCAGTGTAAACCTAGTGGAGTGACACTAGTTACTAAGGTAAAGCGTCAGCCTAATAACAGTCATTAGCAGCCAGGATGGTGTAAACCTGATCACCGTATCAGTTACCCAGAGCAGTATAAACCTAGTGGAGTGACACTAGTTACTAAGATAAAGCGTCAGCCTAATAACAGTCATTAGCAGCCAGGAGGTATCAGACTAGGAAAGACACTAGCGACCATAGGAGAAGTAGAAAGAAAGGAAAAATGGAAGGTGAATTTGAGAGAGAAAGGAAGCAGGGCTTCTTGGTTCCAGCAGCCCGTGGGGTTATATGGAAAAAATGGATAGAGGAAGGACGAAAACATCTGAAGGAAGAGGATTGGAATAAATGGGAGAAAAAGGTGGCACGAGTGTACCACAATTTGTCAGATAATGGTATATTGACGGCATACAGGCAGAATCACGTGGATGCACAAGGGAAGTCAATAAGAGGAAAAAGTCCAGCGGAAATGTTTGAAAAAGGAAAGAAAAACATAGAGGAACAACTAAAAAGACATAATTCCACAAAGTGTGGGATGTTCGGGAGAAAAGGACACCAATATACGCGAGATAGATTAGAGGGACTAGTAAGGACTTGCCATGTCCTCATCTCAGCCGCAGGAACAGTAACAAATAGCGGAACACCAGGGCCCACCCTACAAGCACCTCTTACAGAAGCAGCACCCAGGCCAGCCCAAATCATAGTAACTCCCCCAACAGCCACAGGCGCACAGGTGATAAAAACACCCCCGGGTTCTGAACCAGCCGTCCAAAACAGATTATATCCCGAACTCCCCAGCGACGGCCCGTTTTCGCCGCCCCCATATAGTCCGAATAATCCTTTTATTCAGGCCACACTTTCCCCGATCAAAACACCCCCACCAGGACCAAGCACAGGGGGAGTAGGAGAAAACTTCTATCAAATACAGGGAAAGGTTAAACTAACGCCAACATCCCCACCCCAGGAAGCTAGAGCCACCTCCACCCCAAACCAGACGCCATCGTATGGCCAGGGCAAACCTAGGTGGACAGACACACCATACCCTAACACACTGGTGGCATCCATACCTACCAGATTTAGTGGCCAATCATTTGGAAGAATGCAGCATATGCGGATGCTACAACATCAGGGCCACTATCAAACCACACCAAGGAAAGTTTCCCCCAGTTACCATGGCTGGAGAAGAAATAGTTATAGACTACACAGACATGATAGACAGACATCAGGGAAAAAGGTACGTGCTGGTTGTGATAGATGCCTACACGGGATGGCCAGAGGCCATACCCTGTGCAAAGGAAGACTCAAAAACTGTTATCCAATTCCTCGTTCAGTCCTACATCCCACGACATGGGTTCCCTAAAAAAGTTAGGAGCGACAACGGGAGTCACTTCAGAAATCATGACCTAGCCACCGTAGAAGCTTCTCTAGGCCTGACCCACAAATTCGGGGCAGTGTACCACCCACAGTCACAGGGAAAGGTAGAAAGGATGAACCAGAACATGAAACAGAAACTTGCCAAAACTATGGAAGAAACAGGGCTGAACTGGTTAGAGGCGCTACCATTGGTCTTACTGGTGATTCGTAGCACCATTTGCAGAACCACAGGTTTCTCTCCATATGAGATGACCCATGGACACCAGTTTCCTGGCCCAGGGGCAGGAACCACGGTTTCCAAAGAACTCTATGAACGAGTAGGGCATGAAGACTATTATAAACAACTAAAATGCCTTGTTGCAGAGTTCGCTGACGAATCCACAGAAACACGAGCCAAGGGACATACCGAAGAAGCTGAGGGTGGCAGAGACGTGGAGTACATCCGACTGAAGACGGTCAAACCCAAGTGGTGTGCCCCACGCTTCACCGGACCCCACAAGGTAACCCAGAGAACAGACCACGCTGTGCGACTAGAAGGAAAAGGAGACACGTGGTACCACTGGTCCCGATGTGTGGCGGCACCAACTCCAACCAGGACCCTTGAAGACACGGCTATCGACCTAGAGGACCTCCACATCCGGTCAGCAGAAGGCACCCCGACCCAGGACCCCACTGAGGACAACGGAGGGGGCCCATCCACAGCCTAGGAGATAACAGCCGGCAAGGAGGCACGACAAGGGACCGCACCCCCTGAGCAGGCGGTACACCACACGCATTACATACACCCACCACAGTAAGAGATCCATTTAAACTGACACACAGGACTAAGACTTTGAAAAAGACAATGGCAAAAGGCAAAAGGGGGAGCCCTAGCTCTCAGCTCGCATACCTCGCTCTGGCCCTAATGGGGGTAATCATGATCGGAATCCTAGTGATACTACTTGGAGAACGACCCAGAGAGATCAAAGACAACACACCAAGAAATGTCACTTCACCACCAAACCCCACACCACAAAATCACTCCAGTAAGACCCGTACAAAACGTGATGTTTCACAAACACGTGCCACGGTGTACACAGTAAATTTCACAAAATGCGACCAAAAAGCTTCACTTAAACGCGTTTCCCTTACACTGTGTATACCTGAAAAATCAAGCACAACTAGTCTAATCCCGTACTCAAGTCTAACAAATAACCATGGCCAAAATGGTAGAAGTTGGGGCAACGGGTATCAATGGTACATAACCATAGGTGACGAATGGAAAGACCTGGTTGGAGAAACAGGGGCGGACTGGAGGTCGTGGTCAACAGGACCAGCAATAGCACTTAGGAAAACAATCACACTGTCCAAATCCTCCGCCGGCTTGTCCCTCAAATTAAATCTAACAGCAGCCCCAGATTCAGTAAGAGACCCCACAGTCACTTGCGCGCTTTTCTACTTATGGGCCCATTCTAACGAGAACGACCCCCAGTTTCCCCTTTTCGCTTGCATATCTAGCAAAATACCTAAACCACTTGCGGATGACACTACAGTACAAAAGGGGGTGGTAATTCATTCAACTAAAGACTGGACAGTAGACAAAGAGTTCCAAGCGGCAACCGGGGTCTCAGGACATTCAGTGACCAGTAACAACTGGCTGCTAATGGCCCAGCAGGCAGCAATCGACACAGGAGACGACTGCCTCGTGTGTATGGGGGCTAGACCCCTTCTCAAAATAGTCGCTGCCCCCATAGAACCCGACTGTGTGTGGGAAGTAATGATGAAAGACAATCCGGCCGACAACTGCTCCAAATATGACGCTTTCTTCCCATTAGTTCCCTCCTCCCCGCCGTACATCCCATGGCAAAGCGACGACATGGACGCATGAGAACCATAAAACATCAGCTAAGAAACTGTATAGACTAAATGATTTAAAGCATACTGAAATTACTGCACTGAACTATTGCTTCGCTTGCATACATTGTTGTTATTGCCCCAATCTATGGAATGGGGCAAAAGGGGGATTGATGGTTTATTGATAAGGCAAAAGTAACAGAAGTAAAGATATAGTAAAACAAGCTAAAATGTAATGCTGCAATCATTTTGAGAAGCCTCAGTGGAAATATACTGTGTGAATACTGTGTGCAACAACAACGATGAGTCAACCAGATTAAGAACAGATGCATTCTGTTCTGTCCAAACTGAAATGCAACAAGGTTGCAGAACTCATTTGTTCTCACACAAAGTCTTGTGAGAACCAAGCAGGCGCAACTTTCCCAAGGACAGTCTTGTGAGCGAAGTCTGGGCAGCAAAGGCAGATTACACCAAGAGAGAGCACCAAAGGTGGGGGCTTCACAGCATTACACCAAGAGAGAGCACCAAAGGTGGGGGCTTCACAGCATTACACCAAGAGAGAGCACCAAAGGTGGGGGCTTCACAGCAAAAACTATAAAGAACAGGATGTTTCTATAACTCGGGGCTCTCTTTAACTGGGATCTTACTCTGACGGACCTGTCACGGTGAGACCTCAAGAAGGAGTCCCCAAAGCGCTTTGTGGTATTGTATCAAATTGAATGTATTTGCTGAACTGTGATTAAAGTACCAAAGTAATATCAGAACCAAATCGGAGTACGAAGTCCAGTGGTGTTTGACTGTTTGACTATTTCTAGACTATTGCCTCTGCTCTCCAGAAAAGAACGGTTCACCGGGAACATCGGGCCAGACCCTGCTCTGGCCATATCCAAACGATCTGCGCGGAGTACGGACTAGGTCCTGTGTACCCCAACAATGCCTTCCCAGTCCCATATCACGTATAAGAGCATGGCGCCAGTTGTTGTAGCCAGTTGTGGTGAAGGCATCTGACTTACTTGAACCGAAATGTCTACATGCTTAGCAGAAGATGGCATATTTTTGACATGAATATTCCAGCCAATCTATGTTTTGAAACCATGAGCTGCAAAATGAGCGCCTTACCCCACTGTACAGGCGAGTTGGGTACTTTCTTAAATACCTGGGCAGGCTCTGTTTTGCCGAGGTCCTCTGGCACTTGCTGAGGGGTGGCGGTGTTTGGGGCAACGAAGACGGCTGCGGCTGCTCCGCCTTCGTGGGCGAGGCGGGCAAAGCCGGCGAGTTGGGCGTTAGTGTCCACGACAGTGGCCGCGGGTAACGTAATGTCCCCATGATCTGAACTGTTATTGCCTGCAGTAGATGCAGTGTTACTGCTAGCGATAAGGGCTGGTTGTTTTAACCATTTTCTGATGTCCATCATTGACTGCTGTGTAAGCACCTGACATAATAACGTTACCGTTTAAATTGACCAAATAAATGCAGCAGACAATGTTATTTAACCACAATTACAATTTATTTTATTTCAACTATCTTCTTCTTCTTCTTCTTCTTCTTCTTCTTCTCTTCTTCTTCTTCTTCTTCTTCTTCTTCTTCTTATCACTACTATTATTATTATATATGTAATATTTTTGACTTTTCATTTTTTTTTCTTACTTTTCATTTTTCAAATGAGGGTGCATAACGACTCAACTGAGGGTGCAATGCACCCTTATGCACCCCCGTAGAACCGGGCCTGCTTTGATATCAGCATGTGAAGGACACTGTTCAGGAACTAGTTGATGCTCTGTATGTGATGACTACTTCCATTCTGGAGAGGATCAGAAATACATGGATCCTGAGAATGAAGCTCAAGCCGAGGACGAGTGAGATTGTTCTAACAATTTCCAATAAAGGTTATTCTGAAACATAACTATCACTGTTGTCTTTCCTTCTATAACGGTAATGTAGGCCAAGAAAAACTTTGCATTGCATAATATTTAAACTTACATTTAGGCACTATAAATGAAGCCAAAAATATGTCAAGTTGGGGCTTAGCCCACCAAAAAGTGCAGTTGCAACTTAGGCAGTTAAGCATTTTATATCAGTGGGTCCTAATGGTGCAACACGGAAGGCAGACAGAATTTCTTAGACACAGGTGTCACATGAAATTTAAATGTTCTGGAAAGTTCCTTATACAGCTTTAGCCTTTTTTATCTCATGAAGTCCCTAAGTGACACACCCTGAACAGTCTGGTGGGTCATGGTCCTTGTCATTTGCTTTTATATCCAAGATGTCCATGTGCCAGGCTAACACATGTGACAGAACTAGCTACATTTGGAAAGGTTTTTTGTTGCTAAAGTTAACATTCAAGCCATTTAAGAATAAAAATGCTTACATGACATGTCATTTGTTAAACATTATGCTGTCTTCGGCTCTTTTCGGCTGTAACAAATGTAAATGTCCCCTCTGTGGGACGAATAAAGGTATTCTGATTCTGATTACATTCAACCTATTGTGGAAACATTTCTTGATTAAATTGATATGAAACAAATGCCATAAATATTGCTGTGACACTGGTGTCACATCGGGACTTTAGCCCTAAACATTCACAGTAAACCCGGAGTGACATATATGCACAATTAGAAATAAGATTATGATCTGGTCAGTTAATTTAGCTGATTCAATTATATTTAGTTAACATATTCTTTATTCTTCAATTCAAAGTATGTTCAAACAAATGTAAACCAAAAAATCATCCTTGTTAATTAAGTTATAAATAAGAGTTACTTTACCATTGAAGCGCAGATATTTGACACTAGGGGGGGTTACTTGTCAGAAATGTGTTCTAGGTGGTCTATTTAGTCTAAATGACGTTCCCCTTAATTTCCCCAAAAGTAGAAATGGGTCCGGGTTCTTATGGGTTAAACGTATAGGCTTAAAGGCATAATATAACTACCGTATTATATGTATTCAACTTATGCCCCACTGGACTTACGTTTCTGTGGTTGACCGTTACTGTGACATATCAGTATAGCCACGAAAGATAGTTTGTGTGATTCATTCCCATGCATCAAGGTTATTTTTATGTATGTAATTGTTTTTCCTGCACAGTGTAGAGTCTTGTTGTGATGAGAGGGATACAGGTATTTCATTAAAAAAAACGTGCTCCCTGGAGAATAGCTACAGCATTTATATCACAATTTAATCGGAGCTGATCACAACTTGTCATGAGTGATCCAGTCATCTCGATGAGCGTTCGGGCTGTGAATAAACGACTTGTGTTTTACTTTTAGGCTGTCTGAAGGTATGGACAGCTATCAAAGCTACTATACATCACATTAAGAACGATGTACAAATGAAAGTCGGACACAAATATATAATTTAAATGATTTATTCAAGTTTGCAATATTTTGAACAGGCATCCACACAGTCACCTACTTTGTAATGTTCGATACCTCCCTGTAAGCGTCACGATATCCACCTCTCACCCACAACCTCACATACGAGTACTGAATGTGCATCAAAGTGATCGTAGGAAGGCAGATATAGCAAAAGATGAACGTAAACGACAAACGAGGCGATCAACATGTTTATTTCCTGGTAAATCAACAATGGGTCCTCAATGTACACGCCCCGGATTCCTATGACGAAAATAATAGAATGTCGCCAGTTGTCATGACTCAACTTATACTGCAACAACGGCACTGAAACAACCAACACTTTCAGAGACGTTTAAAAGGAAAGAGAAACTGCCCCAGAACAGTGAAAAGGCCAACAAAATAACAGCCAAGGTAGCTGAATTCATCGCGTTGGATGACCAGCCGTTATCTGTGGTGGAGAACGTGGGGTTTCGCCGTCTCATGGAGCACTTGGAGCCACGTTATGAGTTGCCTTCTCGTCACTACTTTACAGAGAAAGCTCTGCCTGCCCTTCACAACAAGCTTCGTGGTCACCTGCAAGCCCTGTTAACAGACGTGCCTGCTTTCGGATTTACCACAGACATATGGAGTTCTTCTGTGTGTCCAATGTCACTCCTTAGCTTCACTGCACAGTGGATCGACTCCCAGTTTAATTTGCAGCATGCGACCTTGCAAGCAGGGGCGACGTAAGGGGGTGAAAAGTTAGGACGATTCTAAGGGCCCGTGACTGACAGGGGTCCAGACCATTTTAGAACATTAAGAAAAACATTTTTAAGTAACCAATGTGATATCTTTTCATGGGGCCCAAAATCCCTGGCGGCGCCCCTGCTTGCAAGCTCAGAACTTTCGCGGATCTCACACAGCAGATCGTGTGAGAGAGGCGATCGAGGGGATGCTTAACAGTTTGGGAATAGATAAGCCACGGGTCCATGTCATTTTGCGGGACAACGCGCGAAATATGGTGAAAGCCATGGATGATTTGGAAGTAACGAGTGTGGGCTGTGTCGCACACACGCTCCAACTTGCTGTGCATGAGGGTCTGCTGTCTCAGCGCAGCGTCATAGATGCACTGGCCACCACGAGGAAAATTGTTGGACATTTCAAACATTCCCCGTTGGCCTATTCCCGGCTGGAAGATATCCAGAAGGATCTGAAGATGGACGTCAAGCGTCTACAGCAGGACGTGCAAGTGAGATGGAACAGCAGCCTCTACATGCTGCAGAGCATCCTGGAGCAAAAGCGGGCTCTCTCTGTGTATGCAGCTGACTACAGCCTGCCAGCCACACTGACAGCCAACCAGTGGACCCTGATGGAGAAGACAGCTGAGGTGTTAGCTCCATTTGAGGAACTCACGAGGGATGTGAGCAATCCCACTGCATGATGTCATCCCTGCAATAACAGGTAGTTATTATTATAATAATAATAATAATAATAATAATAATAATAATAATTTTCTATATTTTTAAATAAAAGAATAGAAATGTTTTATTTTACTATAATTATTTTATATTCTAATCTAAATAAACCATTCATCCATTCATTTAATTCATTGAAGCCCTCAAACGTGTACTCTCTCGGGAGAAGACCACTGACCAGGGGGTCAGAACAATGAAGAGCACACTAGTGTTAATTTCGTCAGCTATATTTTTATTTAGTTTTAGTCTTAGTCCTGTGTTAAATTTCCTTTTTAGTTTTAGTCATATTTAGTCACCTTCATCCTGTTTTTATTTAGTCAAGTTTTAGTCGACTAAAAGTCTGAGCATTTTAGTCTTATTTTAGTCAAAGAAAACTAATTATTTTAGTCTACTTTTTGTCAATGAAAACTGTTGAGTCTTTTTTAGTCATCAGATTATATAGAACATTTCAGTCAAACTAGTCTAGCCAAAACCAATCATTTGTCATTTTAGTATATATAAATAAATAAGATTATATCTTGTCCTTATTTGATGAAACACAGGTTGAATGATTAAGAAGCTTTGCAGAGAGTATCTGCTCAGGTTTGTGGTGTTTTTACCAGCTGTGTTATGGCCACATTGCTTCCCTTCTGATGAAACAATGCATTCGCTTTTTATCTCCGCCTCATTGTAGCGAAAATGGGCCCAAATATCACATCGTTTCTTTCTCCCAAGCAGTGGTGGCTTTAGACTTTTTCGTTGTCAGTCATTTTGACGGACAGGATCGTAACATTTCCGTCATAATCCATTATTACCGTCGAGTGCACAATTTATCACTCACTCGCGCTGACGGGGGGTATTCGGTTAACGCGAGTGCGACCACTGCTCCCAAGCCCTGTTGTTGCCATTTTATTTTCTGTTGAATAAGGTTAGTTAGACCATGAGTTAGACCCGAGTCTTCCTGACAGTTCATATTATGCCGCTGCCCGGTGTAATTCAAATGTACCGCCGCGCAGCACAGACACACAGCTGCTGCCCTGCCGCAGCACCGGAAATGGAACTGCTGGGAGAAAAACTGACTATCAGAGATGTAACGTTATCTTTGATAATATTTCGTCTCCTCATTTTTCGTCAACAAAAGTAAAGAGAGATTTTGGCATAGTTTTTATTTAGTAAACTACATTTTCGTCTTGTCACTTTTCGTCAACGATATTGCATGATGATTTTGTTACAGTTATTGTTTACTGCCGTCGGTGCAGTCTCGTCATCGTCTCGTTTTCGTCATGGAAAAAAAGGTTGTTGACGAACATATTTCGTCATAGTTTTAGTCAACGAAATTAACACGAGAGCACGCTCCTAGAGGCAGTGGAGACCCGCTTTGCTGAGGTAGAGGAGGAGCCACTGTACAGCATCGCCACTCTAGTGGATCCAAGATACAAAGACAGGCAAGTACAGTAAATTAATGTACCATTTGAATGCTATTATAATCGTATCTATTACGTTATGAATTATGTATATCAAACCAACCACCAGTATTCATTATTCAAGCCAATTTCAATTTTTCTTTCCTTTTAAATGTAGGTCTGTTAATGGTTAGATTTTTTTAGAAGTAAGGCAGTTGCCTGACTTAACTGTTGTGCTGTGTGGTGTCTTGTCTTATGTTTTTCTTTGTTGTGGGTAATTGTTACATTTATCTATTTTCAGATTCTTCACAAAGTCAGACAATCTGAGGCTTGCCACGGATAACCTCATCCTGGAGGTGGCGAAGATAGAGAGGGCTGCCAGTGAAGAGCCAGAGGCAGCAGAGCCTATGTGCAAGACACCACGCCAAGAAGCAAGCAGCAGCCTGGGCAGCGTCTTGGACGAGATCTTGGAAGAGAATCAGCTAGAGGCCCGGTCCGTGAGTACATCAGCTGATGTCCAGGTACAGACCTATCTCTCAGAGAAAACCAGCCCTAGGAAAAGCAATTATCTACACTACTGGAAAGATAATGCTTCACGGTTCCCCTCACTGGCTGCTGTTGCAACCAGGTTTCTCTGTGCCCCCTGCACCTCTGTGGACAGTGAGAGACTCTTTAGTGCAGTGTCCAACGTCCTTGATGAGAAAAGGAACACTATCTGCACTCAATTTGTTTACATGGTTACACACCAGTCAGTATCTGGTGTGAGGGGTAGGATTAGGGGTAGGGGTAGGGGTAGGGTTATGTTGTGAATCGAGTGGCCTGTGTTCGTCGTTCATTACATACGCCTGCCCATACCATAACCCCACCATCACCATGGGCCACTCGATTCACAACATTACCCTAAACCTAACCCTACCCCTAACCCTACCCCTACCCCTACCCCTCACACCAGATACTGCCTGGTTTTCGGACCCCCCCAGACCCTCCCAATAAAGCAAAACTGCACGTTTCAGAGTGGCCTTTTATTGTGGCCAGCCTAAGGCACACCTGTGCAATAATCATGCTGTCTAATCAGCATCTTGATATGCCACACCTGTGAGGTGGGATGGATTATCTCGGCAAAGGAGAAGTGCTCACTTTCACAGATTTTTTCAGATTTGTGAACAATATTTGAGAGAAATGGTTATTTTGTGTTTATAAAAAATGTTTTAGATCTTTGAGTTCATCTCGTGAAAAATGGGAGCAAAAACAAAAGTGTTGCGTTTATATTTTTGTTCAGTGTATATATTATTACATCACTAACACAATGCCAAGCCAACGCCAACTCCAGAGTCCAGTGGTGCTTTACACCACCCCATCCAACGATGGGGTGGTGTAAAGCACCACTGGACTCTGGAGCGTTGGAAGCGTGTTCTGTGGAGTGACAAATCACGCTTCTCTATCTGGCAGTCTGATGGACCAGTCTGGGTTTGGGAAATGCCAGGAGAACGTTACCTGCCTGACTGTAAAGTTTGGTGGAGGAGGGATAATGCTATGGGTTGTTTTCTGGGGTTGGCCTAGGCCCCTTAGTTCCAGCGAAGTGGATTCTTAATGATTCATCTTACCAAGTCATTTTGGACAATTCTATGCTTCCAACTTTATGGAAACAGTTTGGGGAAGGCCCTTTTCTGTTCCAGCGTGACTCTGCCCTACAAACCAAGGTCCATAAAAGATAAGATAAGATAGAACTTTATTGATCCCAATTTGGGAAATGTTTGTGTTGCAGCAGCATAAAAAGACATGGCATTGTACAATACAAAATTAAAAAGACAAGAAATAAACAAGAAAGTAGAAAATATGCATGTTGAATTTACAAATGAACAATAACAAGATATAAAGCAAGGTATTATATTTACATAAGTATGTGACATATGGAATATTAAATATTAGTATTCTGCCCTTACAAGAATATTTTGAGATTGCAGGCTTGGCAAATAGCTTAATAGGATCAGGAATACTATACGGCAGGTCAGTTTTGGATGTTTACTGATTTATTTCCATTTTTTATTTCAATTTTGTAAAACTGAAATACAAACAAAAACAAAACACACAGTCATGAGACATTGGGCTTTCCTCATTTCACTAATTTCCCCTCCTCGACTCCTCGGTCCTCCGGTAGTGACCCGAAAATGGATTTTATTAGCTTATTCGTTATTCTCGCGTCCAGGAGAGAAGCTTTAAAAGTAAGAGACAATGGAGTCTCTGAGAAAGGTTCAAATGGGTACTTTAATTAAAATGGCGCGGTAATGTTACAAGCAGAGAAATGGTTCAGAGAGAGGAGAGAGGAGCTGCAGTCGTCCAGCAAGAGACTCCACAAGGTTCCGTCACCTGACAATGGGCCCTTCTCACTTCTCTTATTTTTCATTTCTGCGCCATCTTGAGTAGCGTCCCAATGGCCTTATTTTTGCCGGAGGACCGAGGAGCGAGGAGCGATAATGGAGGAGCTATAACCGAGGAACCACCAGACCATCCTTCGATGAAATCCTCAGACACTCGCCCCGCCCCCTTACTGTGTATCGCTCACTGATTGGACGAGGCAGTGCATGCACTGATCTGATGCTTCTTGACATGAGAGCAGTTTCCTAGCAGAGTGAAGAAAACACATGAACCTCACGGGAGTCACTCCTCAGTTTATACCGTGTTTTGTTTCAATTAATGTATCATTTAGTTACAAATATGTGATATATCTGAACAACAAAGTGGTCAAAAATCATTTTCTTCATTTATTGTAAACATTTTCATGATCGCTTTTTTCGTTTATACATTTTAAGAATGGCGTTTAGCTTTTTTGAGAATGAGTTCTTATTTTATTTAATGTATTTGGGTCTACAACAGATGATACAAATGTTTGTGTCAGTAAATGTGTACTAACAGAGGCGGGGGTGTGTGTGGAAATAACGGGGACAGAGCTGTTGTCAGACGAACAGCTGTGCGGCGTCATCACAAACGACGTCGCTTCACGTGACGCTCCGGAGGAAAGGACGTCCCATTGCTCTTAAAACTCATTTCCCTGCTTCTCGCGGTTTCCTTGCGTCTCTCCATGCTTC
>CM053252.1:39127566-39240066 GCA_028583405.1 Pogonophryne albipinna
GAACTGTTCCAAAGTCATGAGCTCACACAAATCGTCAAAAGTAGTGACGTCAAGAGCAGTGACGTCAAGAGCAGTTAACCAACGCTTAAAATGAACAGACAAATCCCTCGCCATCTCCACATATGTTTGATCTTGTTTTTGCTCAAAGGACCTAAAACGCTGTCGATAGGCCTCTGGCACCAGTTCATATGCTCTAAGCACCGCCGATTTTATTTTACTATAGCTAGAGCTATCCTCAAGACATAAGGAGGAATATGCTGACTGCGCTCTTCCTGTGAGGAACACACTGAAGCATCAGAGCGCAGTCCGCATCAGGCCAATCTCTAGCCCTAGCTACACGTTCAAATAATTAAAAACACGTGTCGGGATCACTTTCATTAAAGTGAGGCAGCAAAGCGCAGGTTATTAAACATCAAACGATGAGACCTGGGCACCTGTTCACCCTGCCCCTCACCGGACAACGCGCCAAGAACAGACAGACGATGTCCCTCCAACTCTAACTTGGCTTTCTCAGTTTCTTGTCGTATCCACTCCACTGTGATTCTTTTCAATTTCCAAAGCATACTTTACTCTGTCATGTTCCAGCTGCAAAAACAACATTTCCTTCTGCTGCTCAAAAGAAAGTGCACTAGCCGGAAAAGAGGTTTTAACAAAACCCCCTCTTCCTTTGCAGCAAACACTCCTGTCTCACTTAATGTCGACACTATAGGTCTTTTATGTTGTCTTTCACCTTCTAACACCGACAATAGACAGAGAAATGCTCAGCAATAAGAGCAGCTGCTCTCTTGAGAAAGTGGCAAGAGACTCCTGAGACGGAGCTTCAATAAATGCCTCTACGTCAGCCATCTTAATTTACACCGACCCCTCACCGGAACACAACACCGGACCTTTAAACCGAAAAGAAGAGAACAAAACAAAAACACAAAAACAAAAACAAACCGGACAGATACCACCACGTTATTATGCGTCCAAAGTGGAACACTAATTTTTTGATTGGAGTTTCCCCACTAACTCACCATCCCACTGACTAATCTCCTCCCTAGTCTTCATGCAGTTACATGTGGTGGGTATTTATGCACTGGAGACCACTAATCCAGCAAAGCGACTAGCAAGCTAGCAACACTACTGAGACCACGGCCATGCTCCCAAGCCAAAGCTTCAACCACTTTCTCCGCAACACTACACACCCCGCTCAACGATCCCAAGGGAACCGCCGCTTAACCTGCCAGGGAAAACTCCATACCGTTCCGCACTGCTCCACATGCAACGCACCAACAAACCCACACAAGAGAGAAAGGAAAAAAACAAAACAAACAGCTGACCACGGCTAAGAACAACTAGAAGCAACCACTCTCCCGAAATATAATACCAAACAAATCAAAGCATCACAAAGTAATCAAATCAGTCCCCCAAACAACAATCTGAAATCTAATGTCCTTCCCATAACGAGCCGAAACAAAAGAAACCGGCCGCACTGCAAACGCGCTCCCAACAAACTTTATACACGCTATTGAAGTGAAATATTTGTATGTATTCATGTTAGCAAACTATGAATAAGCTTAAATGGGAAATAATCTGTGTAAAACTGTGAGCTGGATGTGGGGGCCTGCTGACATGTGTTTTTGAGAAACAAAGGGAGATGGGGGGAGGGTAAGAGCATGTCTTGGTTGGCATCCATCTTAGAATCTAGAGATAATGGCTGACCTACAGTGATTGGGGAAAACCTAAGATCTGAGGTGTTTTGTGATATTTGGGCGGCCAATCAAGGAGGTCCAAAAGGGAGGATCAGATAACTCCTCCCCATCCCCATTGTAAGACAAGTATAAAACACAGACACACGCTGGGTCCAGCCTCTTTTCTGGCTGGCTCAAGTGATCATCAGGTAAATTCGGGATCCCAAAGATAACTGTATTGGAATTTGTACTGTATTGATTGTATTGCATTTGTCATATTACCATTAAAGTAGATTATTGTTTAACGGTTACTTGGTAGCTCTGGATTCCTTCCTGTATTATAACCAGCTTGGTAGGGACGCGCGGAGATTTGAAAAGCGGACCAGTTAGCCCTTTTAATCTCTATCAATTTGGTGACCCCCGACGTGCCTGATTCGAACTAAGCTGAGAAGAATCAGACGACCGGAATGGGTCGGGAACAAACGCTTCAAACATCTCAGACAATCAGCTGGGCCCTGACAAATAAGGTATTGCAGACGCCTGGTATGAGGATCAAACTGTCTGTAATTGGATACACTAAACGTTAGGATTGTCTGTAGGCGTTTCACAGTGTTTTTTAAAGTTTAAATGGAATATACAATGCATATTTTACTATGTTAGGAAAGTTATATACAAAACGTGAACGTTGATCGCCAGGTAGACGGAAAGTCCTGCGTAACGTAAATAGAGCAGTTTGGCGTGGATCTACAGGTAGTTTATTCCTGAGTGGCGTGGAGACGGTGCAGTTTGTGGGTTGCGAGGTTTCATTCCTGCACGACAAAACCTGGAAACTCGATATTTTAGATCGGGTCGCCGTTTAAAACTGGGGTTAAATAACGGATCAAGTTGAAAAGCTAAAAACCAGAGGTCTGTTATATGTTAAATCGAGGGAGAGAACGCGAACCTCACCAAAAGTGTGACGGGACCGGCTCTTGTTTCCCTTTGTCTGTAAACTTAATTTGAAAAGCTAACGTGTGATGAAGGTTAAATAAACGTCACATTATAAAAGCTGGACAAACTGTACGGGGAATAAATCTGTGTGATTTTTACCTAAAATACCTGTGTGAGCAATTGTCTGCAGAGCTCAAAAATGCACTCAGAAGAGTGAAGCTCATTTGTGGTGTGCTGCTGCCATCTAGTGGCTGAAAGGGGGTAACACCCCTTTGACATTTTTATATGGTTTAGCTTCAAGCTTGGAGTTTAATCATTACATTGCTGGCCGGTATTGAAGACGGGGAAGCACGTTAATAGTAACAACGACAATAGCCCAGTATATTAATACAAGTGAACACATATTAATTAAGTCAGATAGATAAAAGCGAAGTGAATATGGAATGTCAGAATGGTAAAGACGATTCTGACATTCCAGGGAGTTACCGGGAGCAATGGGAACAGATTAAGAGATTGAATCAAACAGGGGGCAAGAGAAAAGGCTTGTACTGATCTCCGATTTCTACACGATAATATAATAGGACATGAGGTGTTACATTTTTATTGAAGCCAGACTACAAGTCGTATGGTTTAGTTTTTATTGAACTCAGTCTCCAAGCAGTGTGGTTTATATCTGCACATGTGTTGAGTGATCCCCTTCCCTTCCCCCACTCACATGAGGCCAGTGCTATACTGCTAAGCTGGTTGGCCAGAAAGTTGGCATACAAGATGGTGAAATAGTTCGAGTAAAGATGTACACGAACGAGGAGAGTAGATTAAGTTGTTTTGTTTTTCATGCTTTTCACCAAGGCTCATTTGAATTGTTATTATTTTAATGTAGTGTTGTTTTGAGTTATATTTCTGAAACTATAATGTTCCCACACGCATGTGGTTTCTTTGTCACAGTTCATTTTAAAGTCAGCCACCTTATGGCTAGATCTCATCTCTGAGAGTCCACTGTGTTAATGTTGAGAGCTCCTTTTGTTCTTCAGGCCACATGGGGTCAAGAGTCATTCTGTTAGAACACAATCTGGTGTAAGACAAATCGTTGTTCTTTTGTCACATTTTGAATTACAGAAGATTTCATTTTGCTAAATCAATTTATCTATAAATGTTGTAGTTGGAGTTTGGTGTTTGCTAACATTTTTAGGAACGAAATAGGCCTACACTTGGGTCAAATTACATTACTGTGATCTGATTAGTGTGCTCTGCAACTTTACAATTGTTGCTAGATAGCAGTGGGATTTTTGAATGCGGAGGGGTTCTTTCATAGTGTGTGGAATATGCGATGCTGGAAACATGTGGGTGTTGAGAAACTTAGTTTGGGTAAATATGTCACAATGGATGAAATTATTATTAGAGGGAGTTTATGTAATATCATTAGTAGACATTAATTGTGTTGTTTGGATGGCATTTAACTACTAAGACAGATAGTATGATTAGAAAGAGACGGAGTGGAAAGGGTTGGATTATTTAACCTCAGTGTGCTAGAATTTCTATAGGTAATGCGTCCCGAGACCTGGACTCTCTCTCTCTGCATGTCAGACGGCTAAGACCCCGATCCGCTTGAGCAATCAAAGGCCTAACCCAACAGGAGACTCCTCCTTCTCAATAGACCAGACAGAGATCCAGAGCTGAACCAACAACAACAATAAGAACTGCATCCAGAACTATCTCCACCTGTGGCATCCAGAACCAAACAGCTTGCTGACAGGCAGAGATCTATCAGTCCCTCAAACAGAGCAAAGTGTGGGACATGAGAGCAGAATCCGCCCTCCATAAAGCAGCAGAGGGACTGTGAAGGAGGAGATGAAGTGCAAAGCAGTGCAAGAACAGTGGCATGATGGGGGCTGCAGATGTAGCTGGGCAGATGGCTGCCTCAAAGAGTGACAGCTGATGGACAAAGGGGGAGGAGTCAGAATCAGGGGAGTTGGCCGAGAATGTGAGGTGGCCAGGGATCACGGCTTGAGATAAACCAGAGGAGAGGAGAAGGGAATCAACGGGAATGAGTGAGTTTACACATAAACACACTTATAAGCGCGCATTTAAAGAACTTGAATTGACTTGATAAATAAGTGAAGATAAAAAGTTGTATTAACCATGAATTAATCAATTGGTAAATTAAAAATAGCAGTAAAAAGGTAACTATTAAAGTAAAATGAGAATCATCCTAAAACACACTGAGGGAGAAAGGGGATACATGACAGAATATAACCATATTCTTCAATCTTTTCATCATGTTAACAAATTATTCTCTAAGAGATTTTTATTCACGTGTGAATAAAGTAGTGATCTCATTTGTTACAATATTGATCACCATTAAAGGGATAGTTTTAGGAACCACTCTATAAGACAAATCTTTATTTGAATGGATAATGTTAAAGGGAGAGCTAGTGCCAAGCCAGATATAGTATTCCAATCTAAAGTATTGATTTCACCATTGTGCCATAGTTATTACCATAGGAGGGCTTTAAGATGGAAATATGAAATGACTTCTGTTTTTAAATCCTTGATAAAGGAGGGAGTAATTGTTGCATGGTCGGACACCCGATGTTCCACACACTGCTAAAGAGTTTAACATTGTTTTTTAAGTGGACCAGAATTGAAGATGAGCTATGAAATGCATAGCAGAGCTACACAGATCCTAGTAATGGTTTGACACAAGATAATAGTGATGTACACAAGTTTCTGAAATAGATCTATTAGACATTTTAATACTAATTAGGTGTAAATGAATTGCAGTAGTAGTACTATAAGGAAGTGACATTTTTGGCTAACACTTTTCAGGGAATGTGGGGAACAGCTGTTCCGATGAAAAGTTAGAGATATCTGGAAAATTATAGTTGTGGTCGTGAATTGATTGATGATGGCGCTCCATATATGACAGATTTTTGTAGACAAAGGATACTGGCCTATGCTGAAATATCAAAGTCTCTGCAGAGCACGACACATGGCCAAAAAGACTGAGACCAACTGACCTTTGACCCTGACCGACAGTGTAACTTGAGAAGGCACTGTCAATGACTGACTCTGGGGTGACTCTGTCCAGACCAAGACTTTACAACCTGACAGACGGTGTGAGTGTGAATGAATGCCGGCATGTGATCAGTGTAACTGCATGGTTCTAAAACAATAACTAACCAAGCATGTGATTGGACTAACATATTATTACCCGTTTCTAGTCCACTTGATGATATTTTACTCCCACAGGAGGTGGCAGTTTGCAGAATGTGAAACTCAAACTAAAACATGAAGATTCTGTTTCTTTTAGGACTGAAGGATGGAGAGAAACACTTCATCTCACTGAAGTGTTTACTGTGGAAATGATGGATGTACATTTGGGAAAATGTTTGGTATTTTCTTATAATCCATGGTTACACATGAGGTTCATGTGTAAAAAGGGGGAGTGTAAACTTCACAATGTACATTTTTCATTTAGGGACTGAAAGGAACCTGCTGCCCCAACTCAATTGTTCAATCTGACCATTGATTGACAGTTTTAGAATGGACCTGCTCCATATCTGGGGATAAGATACTGTTTGATGAATGTTGACATGTCTCTAATATTGATTGAGTTATAACAGGTAACATAGATGCAGAATCAGTGGCCAAGGGGCTACTGTAAGTTGACCGGTGAGTAATGTTTCAACAGGTATTAAAGTAACTGAGGTTTGAAATGTAGAAAGAACATATTACAGTTAAAGCTAAAACATAGTAATGTAATGAGACATAATTTAATTTAGACCGCATCATGTAACTAGCCTGGTAAAGAAGTAAAAGCCATAGACTTTATTGTTTAGGTCATTAGGGGGATATACATTTCATCTAAATTCATAATAGAAAGACATTTGATGACAGTTTGTTGGAATTCTGTATTCATTTTTTCAGCTTGATAATATCTAAGCACTGACCGGTAGAAGCAGTATCACCAGGAAATCATTCACTTTGTCAGTATCATGGTTTTGGTTGTTTTTGAATCCATAACATTAGTGTGTTTCTTTACCAGAAACATTAGCAGTTCATATTATATGTAGATATTAAATAGGATCTCAGGGATTTCATTTAAAAATAAACACAGATGCTTGTCAGAAATTCAGAGCTATTGAAATATGTTATTTAGTTCACCTAGAGATGTGGGGGTTTTATTTTTAGTATTTTTATTCAAGTATTAAGATTCTGAAGCTGCACTGGCAGATAGGAGGGCTACAATTAATTTAGAAAACCTGTTCACAGACGTCTGTTGTTTTAAGACACCCCACCAACAGGCTCCAAGCGGCCTACGCAGTGGTGGGTCAAACAGCGGAGGGCCCCGGAGCCCTGAGCGTAGGCTTGAGGGATTTGTATCAGATTTCTCCACACAGGTTGGTGATGCCAAAGGGGGACCCAGGAGGCCGACACAGCGGAGTTCCTCTGGCTGAAGGTCATCAGGACAAAGTGGCTCAACCCCAGGCTCTCCGGCCCCGACCGAGTGACCCAGCGGATCTCTCATGCCGTCCGCGTGGGAGGAAAGGGGGACAGCTCGTACCACAGGAGCCAGTGTGCGGCGGGGAAACCACCTGCTAGGACCAGGGACGACATCAGGACGGACGTGGCCCTCGCAGAGGAGGTCGACTCGGAAGCAGCCATCAGTGGAATGGACGACAACGACCTCGAGGACATCCTTACAGCAGACGACTAGGAAGCGGCTGTCAGCGGGCTGGGGGACTTGTCGAGGCAGCAGAGGAGTCTACTTCTCTCTGATCAGTTCCACCAGTGAAGGGAAAGCCGCATCTCCCCCTCCCTATCAGAGGGGGGGGGGGGGGGCTGAGGATTCACCACAAAACGAGACTGCTTTCTAGCTCTCAGGTTGCCCTCTCATGGTTCCTTCACGGCCATGGAAAGTGGTGTTCTGTTCCCAAAGATTTCAAGTACTTTGGGTCTCAGTTTCTGATAGATTCATACAATATTGGGGGACAGACACAGTGGAAAGGAATGACAGTAGTTATGTTTCAAGTGCCTTGTGTAAGTTGGTCTCTTTAGAGAGAGACCAAAAGGGGGATTATTGAAGTGAAATATTTGTATGTATTCATGTTAGCAAACTATGAATAAGCTTAAATGGGAAATAATCTGTGTAAAACTGTGAGCTGGATGTGGGGCCTGCTGACATGTGTTTTTGAGAACAAAGGGAGATGGGGGAGGGTAAGAGCATGTCTTGGTTGGCATCCATCTTAGATCTAGAGATAATGGCTGACCTACAGTGATTGGGGAAAACCTAAGATCTGAGGTGTTTGTGATATTTGGGCGGCCAATCAAGGAGGTCCACAAGGGAGGATCAGATACCGCCTCCCATCCCATTGTAAGACGAGTATAAAACACAGACACACGCTGGGTCCAGCCTCTTTTCTGGCTGGCTCAAGTGATCATCAGGTAAATTCGGGATCCCAAAGATAACTGTATTGAATTTGTACTGTATTGATTGTATTGCATTGTCATATTACCATTAAAGTAGATTATTGTTTAACGGTTACTTGGTAGCTCTGGATTCCTTCCTGTATTATAACCAGCTTGGTAGGGACGCGCGGAGATTTGAAAAGCAGACCAGTTAGCCCTTTTAATCTCTATCAACGCGCACCAACTCTCAACACAAATCTCACCTATATCCGTTGCTGTATCACAGATAAAAAGAAGTGTACGAGCCCCCATCTGTCATGGCCTGGCTCTTGGCCATAACAAAAAGCGTGGGAAGGACGAGAACATATGAAAAATATATTTATTAACAGAAGCTTAACGTAAACCAAAAAAACTAACACAAAGGAAAAACAAAAGACGAAGCGACGTAGCTGCTCCGAGGCAACCCTGTCTCCTAAAAAGTACGTTCCCACAGAACTAAACTGCATTCTCAATTACGTTTAGCAAGAAACGTATTTTCTCCCACGTTACGTTCGTTTTGAACGTATCTCAAATACGTTTATTTTCTACATATCTTCTAGAAACATGTTTTCTCCCACGTTACGTTCGTTATGAACGTATCTTAAATACGTTTATTTTCTACATATCTTTGCCATTTATTGTCTTGCTTATAATAATGATAATAGTCATTTATAAATATCATTTTAGAGCACACATTTGAAATCAGTAGGCGAGGCTGTAATTTCGCCAGCTGTTACTCTCATGAGCGAGGCAGAAAATAATAGTTTTTATCATGCCAAAAAGCTGCTGTGTCGTTTATTGCACCTCAAACATTAAAACAAATCCAGAGTTACGTGTTTCTGTACTTCCTCTAAGAAGAAAGGACAGTAACAGAAGATCTCTGTGACGCCAGATGTGGTGTTGTTAATGCGATATGATATCTGAAAAACATTTCAGTTTAGGATGGCCGAAGACACTACACTACCCATAATCCCCAGCTATCGTTTGGGACTACAGTCCCGTTGACAAACCCCGTGATTAATCTTCAACCTCTGGGATTGGATGTTGGAGTGGCAGTGCGCCAAGGTTACGCCGAGCGTCAAGCTCTTTGAAATGGAACGAAACCACGGCAGACTATTCAAAACTGGACTCGAACGCCCCCCCAGAACTACACATGCTGGCTATTGTGTTTCGCAACATGTTCTCTATGGCACGTCTATACTGGGAATTGTAGTTTTAAAAGACGTTTCCGTTTTTCCCAAAATTAGAAGTTGACAGTATTAAACTGTGTACAGCCCTGGAGGTTTAGGCGATAGGAAACACATTGGTGTGTACACATTTAAAACATGTAATTAATAAATGGGTGAAAATTGCTTGTGTCCATAATGCGCAGCATTAATATATACCCACATGACAGCTCATTGTTACTTTGTAATTCTACTCCACTACAATTCAGAGGTTAACCTGGTATTTTTACTCCACTACATTTATTTTAGTTACTTTGCAGATTCTGATTAATGATGTGAAATATAAACAACCCTTAAAGCAGACTTTAGTTACACCTGAGTAAAATTCAGGGAAGGTGATTGTCAAGTGCCAAAAATCAGGAGAGATATTTGATAGTTGGTGCTTGAGAAGACTAAACATTTATCTGCAGATATATATAAAGTATATTCATTACTCGTTATTCTCTACTAATAGTTAATTAAAAACTGTATATAATTGCTATTTTGCACATCCCTTTCAAGATTTCAAGATTTTCAAAGGTTCATTGACATATCATATACACAACTACGGTGTAGTTATGCAATGAATGAAAAACTTGGGTCACATGTTCCTCAACAGTGCATTACAAGACATCTATCAATATGTGTGTATACCTCCACCATTAAACTGTCGTATTCTGCACATTTCTTATACTATCTACATAAGAGTATAATTAATGTGTATAATATCAGTTAAAATAAGTGCTTCAACATAGTTAACATTGCAGGAAAGCAATACATTAGACGTTAAGTACTTTGTCAGGCTTAATATTTATCTGTAGATAGATACCCCCAAAGCTTTTTTCTTATTTGAAAGAAGACCTTAACCTAAAGTATTCTTTAATGTGTTAATAAAGGTTAATTAGTTTGTCTGTTTTGCACATCCTCATATTAATATCTTTGTACATCCAGCACTAAACTGTTTTATTGTAGAGATCACTTACAGTATCTTCTTGATTTTTTTATATTCTATACTTCTATCATTGACCTTCTACTTTCCCCCTATGAAAGTATGTACTCTTAATATTTTTTTCATCAAATAACATTATTCAACAAAAATAACATTATTCAACAAAAATAATTCAATAACGTGCTTTAACCACTAGGCGGTGCACACAAGGTACACACAGCATACTAATAATAACTTTGTATTATTAGTGTAGGACACTTATGTATGTATAACATCTGAAGATGTGTAGTTTTATTCATGTTTTTACATAATTTCACAGGATATTGCTATACTATTTCTCATGTTTTACTTCTACACATTAATATCTGATTTGTAAAACATCACAGAAAGCCATATCCGTCATTTAATGGTAAGCTATTGAAATTGTGATTCCATAGATGTGTCTCCCATCACCCAAATCCCCTGACTATTCTCTCAACTCAGTATTTACATTCTTATATTCAAAGAAAATCAGTAATATCTTTAAAAACTACAAGTCCTTTTCTATCAGCTGTGCACCGTTATGGTGTAAATATAACCTATCTACCAATTGGATCAAATATAAAAGTCAGCCAAATTAGTATTGATACTGCAAGGAGACGTATTTTGTGAAAAGAAATGCAAGGTGTTGTTTAATTGTTGATATATTTATGATCCACGTCACATATTCAGTTTTGGCGGCAGTTCTCCTGTTTGTCAAAGGTCTTCTCATCAGGGCTCTATAAATAAAGAACTACAGCAGATCTGTAATATTTAATGCAGCCGAACCGTGTATTACAATGCCGTTATGTGATGACTTCCAAAGAGAAAAGCAAGAACACTCGGAATAAAGTATTATTATTTTTTTTATTTTTTTCCGGATATCATATCGCATTAACATCATATCCCAACATGCATTGCGGCTAAACAACCAATCAACGAGCTTCAAGCTGAGGATCTTGGGTAATCTGTTCAGTGGGTTTGTGTGTATCCTCAAAATGTCCCTTATAGGCCTACGTCTGTTTCCGGTGACTTTATTTACGGCTAAAAAGCCCAAGATTATAGAATTAAACGAATAAATAAAAACAAGGATAATTGTGTGTTATTTTTGAGTAAATAAGGAAAAAAAGATTTTCAAAAATACAGATTTCAGTATTTTGAGGCTCTAAGCCCCATTTCTTTTCCTCACAGACGGAAAAAAAGTCCGACATTATACGATCTAAAATAAAAAGATAAAACACTGGCATGTAATTTACGTTAGAATAAATAGAATGGTTTTTAATAATAGATGAGAGTAAAATCTACGTCACTTTACAGCCCCGCCCACTTTTGGGGAAACCAACGCTGTCATTTGAACGGCGATCAAGCCTGAAGCCACAGAGCTCTTCTGTTACTGTCCTTTCTTCTTAGAGGAAGTACAGAAACACGTAACTCTGGATTTGTTTTAATGTTTGAGGTGCAATAAACGACACAGCAGCTTTTTGGCATGTTAAAACTATTATTTTCTGCCTCGCGCATGAGAGTAACAGCTGGAGAAATTACAGCCTCGCCTACTGATTTCAAATGTGTGCTCTAAAATGATATTTATAAATGACTATTATCATTATTATAAGCAAGACAATAAATGGCAAAGATATGTAGAAAATAAACGTATTTAAGATACGTTCATAAGAAACGTAACGTGGGAGAAAATATGCTTCTAGAAGATATGTAGAAAATAAACGTATTTGAGATACGTTCATAACGAACGTAACGTAGGAGAAAATACGTTTCTAGCTAAACGTAATTGAGAATGCAGTTTAGTTCTGTGGGAACGTAATTTTTAGAAGACAGGGTTGTCCGAGGTCAGGTCCTCTGCGGGAGAGAGATTGCGGGTCTCACTCAGGCCCTTTAACCCTCTGGTACCAGCCGCCAGGTGTCCTCAATCCCAGCTGATAGACCAAAGGGAAAACCTTAAAGGAACATACACACACACCAGAGATAACAAGGCAGGGGTTGTCACAACTGAGGTTACCTACTGTAACCCAGCTTCTATGAGTAAATGGCGCAGCCCTCTAAGGCTATCGCTATTGGGTTATCCCTCTGCACCCCCGCGCAGCACTGAAACACTTGTAGTCCACGCCCACCCGCCAGATGGGCCCCACCCTCGGGCCTCCTTCCAGTATAAATAGGAAGGGAGCCCGGCAATCTGCTCCCATACAATATAACTTTTCTTCAGCTATTCGTAGAGCCAGTGGGGCCCAGCGCTTAGAGGGCTGCGCCATTTACTCATAGAAGCTGGGTTACAGTAGGTAACCTCAGTTCTATTTCGTATATGGCTTCGCCCTCTAAGGCTATCGCTATTGGGTTAAGGGCGAAGCATGATGTAGTCTGCGCCCCACTGGGTCCGCCCGGCACTAGAAGCACAGACACACCTGCTCAATAACACCCCCCTGCCTGTTGTGCCATGCGTAATGGCGCATCACCGTCCCTGGAACATAGCCAAACATGCCTATCTTCCCGACGGGGTGAAGGCTGGGAACAATACATACCGGCCGCTGTGAGAAAGTAGAGACGAAGGTCCCACCTTGTCCTGCGATCATAGAGGGGGAACAGCCGCTCTCTCCGTGTTAGACAGGTAGGAGAGCGCACAGCTGGATCCCTGACGTCACTCACTCTGACCAGACACTCCGTACAAAGTGTGTCAGAGGAAAAAGGAATATCCCTCTCATACGAGGGGAAAAAGGGCCGCTCTCTGTGTGCGGAGAGGCAGGAGAGAGGCGCACAGCTGGATCCCTGACGTCACTCACTCCGACAGGACACCCAGTACAGGGTGTGTCAGAGAGGAAAGGGAGACATCTCTCAAATAAAAATGAATATATGAACAGGGGGAAGACCAAGATGCAGCAGTGCAAATATCTTCCACTGACATTCCTCTGTGCAAAGCCGTGGAGGAGGAAATTCCTCTGGTGGAGTGCGCATTAATGTTCTCCGGGGGCTCCACCCCAGAGGAGACATATGCCTGCGACACAGCCTCACACAGCCTCACACAGCCAGTGTGACAGCCGTTGTGCAGACAGAGGTTGCCCGATCGAGCGCTCTCTATAGTGCACAAACAGGCGCTGAGAACGGCGCCAGGCCGCCGTGCGCGCCACATAGCAAGACAGCGAGCGCACAGGACAGAGGAGATGAGACGTGGCTTCTTCCTCCGACCTGTAAGGAGGGGGGAATAAGCCAGCCAGGGTGATCACTCTTGACCTAAAAGAGTTGTGATGACCTTAGGCATGAAGCCGGGTTAGGGCGTAAAACAGCTGAACTGCCATCTCCTTGGATCCGGAGAGCTGACGGAGCCACAGAGAGAGCAGACAAATCACTCACCCTTTTCTCTGATAGAGCCAAAAGTAGTACTACTTTGGCTGAACACAGTTTAAGGGGAACCTGATCAGGTTCAAATGGGGCTTTGCTTTAGTGCGCGTAACACCAAAGCCAAATCCCACTGAGGCGGCAGTGTGCGTGACACAGGTCTGAGTCGCAATACTCCTCGCATACAACGGCTGCTGCGTTCTGCGAGCCCCTCGGTTAAATTCGCCGGGGATATACATTGCTCTGATGGAGAGCAACGTGTGTGTGCGCGCCCAGAACAGCAGCCGCCTGGCTGCGTTCAGAAGCTGCGCAGATCGTACTCCTCCCTGGCGATTGAGGTAGGCTGCTTCCATAGCCGTGGCCTGTTGTCTGTGCAAATCAACACATGTTTGATTGTACAGCAACGGGGCGACTCCCCCGTTCTTTTCCGAGATTTAGAAAAATACTGTTCCTGGGGTTTCTTGTATCCCATGGAACTGCTGGCTTCTCTGTGATGTGCCGTAATGGTCATCATGGTGACGAGCCACGCCATCGCCACCGCTGCCTGTGAGGCAAAAGGGCTGCGAGGGAGTTTCCACACGCTGCATTTCACTCCTTCTCTCATCATGAGGCGCGTACACGCCCAGAGGATGAGAGGTGTGTGTATGCTGTCCACACGAGGCGTTATAACGGTGCTCGTGGATTTATTATGACCGTGTGTAGGAGGCATATCTGGGACAGAGGAATGCCGCTAGCTCTGCAGTTTATAAACCAAAAGGTTAAAACAGCAGGCTTCTGCAGCGAATGAACCACCTCTGGAGTGTCCCCCTGTTGGAAGAGACCCAAGGGGATCCCCACTTGACCAGCTGACGCCAACACCGAGCAGCTGCGTCACGGAGAGGGCTGTGTGGGTTGTGACACGCCGGAGGAGAGCTGTCAGTTTCTCCACTCGCTGCCGCGAGAGCCGCGCTCTGCTGGCTGAGTTTAATTCCACTCCAGATAAACGTTTGTCTGAGAGGGAAGAGGACAGCTCTTCTTCCAATTTATTATGAAACCCAGGCTTTGACAGATGCGATATGAGATGTACCGTCTGTAAAGCGACTTCCTCCCTGGTGCGAGCCAGCAAATAGCAGGTCGTCCAGAGGAAACCACACTCTCATCCCTCCTCTGTGTAGCGGCTCCAGCCTTCTCTACACAAAAATGGGAGGAGCCAGGAAATATCCGAACGGCAGACGATTGTCTGGTCTGATATTCCCTGAAATGAGAAACGCAGGAATTTCCTGTGTTTCGGGATGATGGGTACGTGGAAGTATGCGTCCTTCAGGTGGAAGTGAACCAGTCGTCCTGGTGAACACATTCCAGCACCTGTTTGATCGTCAGTATGTGGAATACTGACAGATCGAGGATGTCTCATTCCCCCAGTCTTTTTCGGGATTAGAAAAATAACGGGAGTGAAAACCCCTGATTTTCCTCCCTTTGAGGAACCCTGGAAATATCCTCTTTCAACAGGAGTTCCAGCAGCTCGGATTGGAGCGCAAGACATAGCTTCTGGGAGGACAGGGGTGTTTCCTGTATCCCATTGAACCGGGGGGGGGGGGAGAGGCGAACTGCAGGACGTATCCTCTGCTGATCAGCCTGCTCATCCATCTGTCCATCAGACCCACGCGCTGCCACTCTGAGAAACACTCTGAGAGCGGGCGCACGTGCTCGAGATGTGTTTTTGGTCGTCATGGTGACGAGCCACGCCAGAGCCCCTGCCGCCGCTGCCCGTGAGGCAACCCAAGGTGAGCTTGGACCGAAAGGGCTGCGTCTCACTCCGACTCTCATCATGAGGCGCATACACACTCAGGGGATGGATGGAGGTGTGTGCAGTGCTGCCCACATGAAGCGTTATAACGGCGTTCATGGGTTTATTATGACCGTGTGTACGAGGCGTATCTCGGACAGAGGAATGCTGCGAGCTCTGCAGGTTATTAACAGGGGTTAAAACCGGCAGGCTTCTGCAGCGAGCCCTGCTGTCTACTTAATCAACAGATTAGTGGCAGCCGGTTTAATTAGCGAGCTCTGCAGTTTATTAACCGATAGGTTAAAACCAGCAGAATTCTGCAGCGAGTCCTGACGCTGTGGCGCTGCGGGCGCTGCCGCTGGGGCACTCAGCCTGGAATACTGCTCCTTCCCCCATTCTGGCTTCTCTGTGATGTGCCGTAATGGTCGTCATGGTGACGAGCCACGCCATTGCCCTCGCCGCCACTGCCCGTGAGGCAAAAGGGCTGCGAGGAAGCCTCCACACGCTGCGTTTCCCTCCGGCTGTCATCATGAGGCGTGTACACGCTCAGGGGATGAGTGGAGGTGTGCGCAGTGTTGTCCACATGAGGCGTTAAAACGGCGCTCATGGGTTATTATGACCGTGTGTAGGAGGCGTATCTCGGACAGAGGAATGCCGCGAGCTCTGCAGGTTATTAACCGATAGGTTAAAACCAGCAGGCTTCTGCAGGGAGCCCTGCCGTCTACTTAATCAACAGATTAGTGGCAGCCGGCTTAATTACCGGCTCTGCGTCCTCGGAGGCTCTCGCGGAGCAGCGGGCGAGCCTCCCTCCCCTTTGACTCACCGCCGGGAGACCCTGTCTCTGGGGTGGCGGGGGAGTCGGAGACGTGGGACGGAGCCCCTGCAGCCGCCGAAGGGCGCTCTCGACGCCGCGGCTGCTGCTGGCGTTGATGCCGCTGTGGCAGCTCAGCCGGCTGGAGCCAGCTGTACATGCTGGCGAATGTCGTCCGCCTGTTCCGCGGCCGTCTTCATGGACTCCACCATGGCGTGGAACTGGGGTCCGAGCAGCCCGTCCGGGCTGATTGGAGCGTCCAGTAGCACTTTTCTGGCCGTCTCCGTAACAGACGCCTACTTCAGCCCGAGGTGGCGCTGGATCTGTGTCTGACGGAGAGGGGGAAAGCATGTTCGGCCGCCAAGCTGGCACCCTGCTCCGACTTTGTCTCCCCCGTCCGGGGGAGAGGAGGGTGGGGAGAACCGAACGGTGAACCGTGGAGGGAGGCGGGGCAGGAGTTGCTTTTCTTCGGACTCCTGCCCGGCACTCGGCCCCAGGGACACGAGGCCCCGTCCGCGGGCTCGTAAGCCTGGACGGGACAATCGTCCTCCTCGGCCACAGCAGCAAGAGCGTCCGCTCTCCGCTTCCTGTCGCCCGAGGGGAGACGAGCGCAGTGTGTGCATGCTACCTGCTGGTTTAGAGCCGCGTACGCGTGCTCTGACCCCAGGCAGGATTCGCATACTGCTTTTATCTCTGCTGGTCATAACTCATTATGAACCCAGAGTCACATGAGGGACAATCACGGACGCAGTTGTCATGATGATTCTCTATTGCTGTGCTTCAGTACTGTGCTGGTTGCTGAAGAAAAGAGGGAGCAGATTGCCGGGCTCCCTTCCTATTTATACCGGAAGGAGGCCCGAGGGTGGGGCCCACCTGGCGGGTGGGCGTGGACTACAAGTGTTTCAGTGCTGCGCGGGGGCGCAGAGGGATAACCCAATAGCGATAGCCTTAGAGGGCGAAGCCATATACGAAATAGAACAGTGTGACATGTATACATAAAACAAAACAAAAAGGGCCTAGATAACCGGGGTATACAGTTTAAAATGTTAATATATTTAAAGTGTTCAAAGTGCAGTTTTAGTGCAAGTCAGTTGAAACGATCTTAAGTTGGCGTGATATTGAAGTCGTGATACCCTGCTGCTGTACTGGCTTGTAGTTCGTTTATAGCATAACGTTAGCATTTCGCTTTTGGCGACTAGATTTATGATTCAAAAATTATAAAAGTAGGATAGACATGTGGAGATTATCCGTCTGAACAAAACGTGATCCCTCTCTTAAATGTGTGTCAACCACATACCTTATTTCGAGCTATTTTCCAAAATCCTATGGAGAATTTGCATTGGTTTTTCACGAAGGAACCGGAAGAAGTTTACTTCCGGGTTTTACGACGCGTCACTGCGGTTCTCTATAGTGGACTGCATTTAGCTATACTAGGCATCGGGGTTTGTAGTTATTCACTAACAACAGAAACTGTAGGCTACAGTACACAATCTGAGACATAGCTTGTGTGTGAATCCACTGCCTTAGATAACCTCATGCATCAGGATTTAATAGCATGAACAATTGCACTTGTTTGCTTGTATTACTGCCAGTGTTGGGCAAGTTACTTCCAAAATGAAATACATTTCATATTACTTATTACTGTCTTTTTTAAGTAATAAGTTACATTACAATATTACTGTCTCTGAAATGTAATGAGTTACACTACTTTGATATTACTTTTGAGTTACTTTCACCAAAATAACCGCAAAATAATGGCTAGGTATTTTAAATGCTAAAATGTAGTTTAGTGCAGCAACTGTGTATGCCCTTACACAGCGTCCACACGGCGGCGTGCGTTGAAGCTTGCCGGCGGGCATGTCTGAAACTCGACCAACAACCAATCACATGAATCTCCCGCCCCGGACACACAAGCACGCAGTTTGATTGGCTAGAGGTTGTACTGGCATATGATTTGATTGGCTGACGCTTCCGTCGAAGCTTCAAAAGTTGAACATTGCTCAATCTTTGAAGCGAGCAACGCGAGCAAAGCGAAACGACGCTCCCACAATGCAGTTCGGCAAAGTGTGACGTCACCCCATTCAAAGTGAATGGGCAGAAGCGTTGAAGCTTCAACGCATGCTGCCGTGTGGATGGGCCGTTAAGGCTACTAACAACTTGTATTACAAGGCTTAGTTGAATACTCGATTCTGATTGGTCAATTCCATTGCTAAGGAGGATCAAGAAAGAGAAAGTAAAAGAGGGTAAAAGACGGAGCGCTGGACGTCAGATAAATGAACAGAAGAAGACAGACAAGAAGTAAACACTAACAGAGCTTACACACGGCGGCGTGCGTTGAAGCTTCAACGCTTCTGCCCATTCACTTTGAATGGGGTGACGTCACGCATCACCGAACTGCATTGTGGGAGTAATGCGTAGCTTTGCTCGCGTTGCTCGCTTCAAAAGTAGAGCAATGTTCTACTTTTGAAGCTTCGACGGAAGCGTCAACCAATCGAATCATATGCCAATACAAGCTCTAGCCAATCAAACTGCTGCTTGTCTGTCCGGGGGGGGAGATTCAGGTGATTGGTTGTTGGTCTAGCTTCAGACATGCCTGCCGGCAAACTTCAACGCACGCCGCCGTGTGTAAGCTCCGTAACAGGAACACGGTATGGGCTCTGCAGTGTTTAAGGACTTGTTAGTGGATCAGAAACTGTGAACAGAGTTGGACAGTGCTGCCCTAAAGTTGTTGTTGACGCAGTTCCAGCCGTTGGTGCGCCGTGGAACGGAGTTTGTTTTTTTCTTAGCGGAAGAAATACGATAATTTTAAGTCAATAAAATCATTTCAATTAATATTGGGAATCGATTCTTTAGTTTGTTTAGTATCTGGCCATGTAATAAGCGGGATAATGTGAAGCGACTTGGTCATTATGGGGAAAAGAACACCCTTCAGGCCTGGGTTCGAGTTATAAACTGAGCTCTATGGTTTTTTTTTAAAACTAACGCGTGCGTTTTTCTGTGAAGGTAGGTGTTGCTTCTTTCAATGCTCTACCTAAGTGATGTCCATATAATAACACTTTTCAATACATCCAAATAGGATATAAATGAGAAAGTAGCAAGTTAGACATATTCATACCAGCCTGTCCTCCTACAAAAAACGACCATATAGGCCGATTGTTCATGCCCTTATTACGACCCAGAGACACGTTTTAAAGTGTATGTTGTTTCTTACATGACCACTAGAGGTGCTCTAGTGGTCGTGTAAGAAACAACATGCTCCCGGCCGGTTCATTGCAAACGCTCCGGAGGGACGTTTATTCACAAATAACCCTCTCTGGAAAATCCTAAATTGTGGAATAGTTTGGCCATTAAAATGCTTTTTGATTCGATTTCTAGCGAGAAGTGTATATTATACTCTTATAATCCACGTCCAGTCGATGTGTAGGATCTATAGTTTGATAGATATTACAAAGATGATTTGAGGTCTCGCCAGGATAACGTGTATGCAGCTTCCATGTAAAGTTAGCGTGGGTGAAAACAGTTTTTCCAGTCTCGAAGTTTTCATAATAAAATCGGATATATTCCCCTCACTGTCAAATGATTACACAGTGATATCTGCATTACTCATCCACTAAAAAACATCAGTTTATCCTTGTTAATTACACAATATTGATTTGTTTGAATTGTGTACAATGCTTTTGTGTTTTTAACCTTCGATTCAGAGAAACAAATAGTTTTTTCGAAGTTAAGACACTACAGTTTCCGAAGACACTACACTACCCAGAATCCCCAGCTATCGTTTGGGACTACAACATCCGCCTTGCTTTACAAACCCCATGATTAGTCATCAAGCTCTGTGGTTGGATGTTGGAGTGGCAGTGCGACAAGGTTACGCTGAGCATCAAACAGCTCTATGAAATGGAATGGAACCTCTGCAGACTTTCCAAAACAACACACTCTCACTCCCTAAGTGTCCAGGAGCGACGCTTGGTCAGGGTCCCGTGGCGTGCAGTTGGGACGCGCCGAGGCTCCTTCAGCTTCATAAACGGACGCAAAGAGCTTTCAACTGATTGCAATGTATTCCCATCGGCGGAGGTATTTGACGCTTAGGGAAGCACTGCATCCATTTTTGTCGGCAGCTCTTAAAGGCAATGTGAGCGTCCATTCACATTGGATAACGGAGAATTGTACGGAAGTAAGTATTCTCCTTACTGTCGATTGATTTGACAGTGATATCTCCACTACTCATCAACTCAAAAACACCAGATTACCTTTGTTAATTAAACGACATTGATATGTTTAAATTGTGTACAATGCTTTTGTGTTTTCCCCTTCAATTCTGAGAAACAACTTGTTTTCTCTGAAATGTGGAGTGCCAAAGAGACTACACTACTCACAATTGTTGTGACAACGCCTGTCCGCTTTGCGACAAACCCCGTGATTAATCTTCAAGCTCTGGGATTGGATGTTGGAGTGGCAGTGCGCCAAGGTTACGCCGAGCGTCAAGCTCTTTGAAATGGAAGGAAACCACGGCAGACTATTCAAAACTGGACTCGAACGCCCCCCCAGAACTACACATGCTGGCTATTGTGTTTCACAACATGTTCTCTATGGCACGTCTCTACTGGGAATTGTAGTTTTAAAAGACGTTTTCGCTTTTCCCAAAATTAGAAGTTGACAGTATTAAACTGTGTACAGCCCTGGAGGTTTAGGCGATAGGAAACAAATTGGTGTGTACAATTTAAAACATGTAATTACTAAATGGGTGAAAATCTGTGGGGATCCACAGTGTGGCCTACCTCTTTTTCCTCTGTTGTTGTCTGTCTTCCCGGCTGGGCGTGTTGACCTACATTTCGATTTCTGTCTCCACACCGCTCCAGCTGTTGATCATCCTCAGTCTTCGCCAGTTCTTCGTTTATTCTTCAGTGGTAACTAACGTTCCGGCCTACTTCGCAGTGTTTGCCTAGTAAACTTTTTGATGCTCTTTGAGAGAGGAGTTACCTTCCTAACCCTACTTTTGCCTGTTTCCAGATCCACACACCTGCCGCTCCGCCTGCCTCGTCCAGCCACCTTCCTGGTCTGTCCTGCTCCTCGTCTCCCCTCTCTGAGTTCCTCGCCCCGGTCTGAACCTCGGTTACAGGATTCCCATTCTACGTCATCTCCAACTCCTTGACTGTGCCGTGGTCTAAATAAAGCCCATTTTTTGACACTTCACCACAGTTTCCGTCTAAGTGCTTGCATAGCGGGTTCTCTTCTCCGGTCTTTCCACGGGAAGCCTAACAGCAGAACTGGCCAAGAATGAACCCCGCAGGCACTGGATCGGATCCCGCCACAGTCCATCATGCCCTGTCTAGTCAAGGTTCCCTTCTGGATCAACACGACCAGCTCATCCGGGCGTTAGTCGAGAGTAATCAGTCATCTCATCATGTCTCAGAGTTAGCTTGCCAGATCTCTGCTCTGACTACCTCGGCTGCAGCTTCTCGTACCACTCTCAATCCTGCTCCTGTTTCTACTCCACGCCAGGATTTCCCCATCACGGACCCTGAGCCATTCCACGGAGAAGTGGAGAAATGCAGAGGATTTATTTTTCAGTGCAACAAAGTTTTTCGCCAGCGTCCTGTTTCGTTTGCAGCTGATGTCACCAGGATTAATTATATTCTGAGTTTGCTCCGTGGCAAGGCTTTAACCTGGGCAGAGGCTTTGAGCTCTTCAGTGGATTATGACTCTTTGCGTTTTGAGAGTTTCTCAAATCAGTTTTCTGCCGTGTTTGATCATCCCAATTATTCTGGCTCCGCCGATAATCAGCTGCTCAGTTTACAACAAGGAAACCGGACTGTGGCCGAGTATTCAATCAAGTTTCACACACTCGCTGCAGAGGCTCGGTGGGACGAGGCGGCTCACAAGGCGGTGTTTTTGAGAGGTTTAAAGGATCAGCTCCGGGATGAATTGGCAGCTAGTGACGTTCCAGCGGATCTCCCAGGTTTGATTTCCCTGGTGTCCCGCCTGGACTGTCGTTTGTGGGAGCGCCGAGCAGAGCGGACACAGCGTACTCCAACAGTCTCACACAGTAAGCCCAGTTTTTCCACTCACTCTGTCCCCTCTGTGTTTAAATTTCCGTCCTCTCGCCGCCCGGCGTGCGCACCACTTCTCACGAGGAGGCTATGCAACTGGGACGTACTAGACTTTCACCGGAGGAGCGCCAGCGCCGGATGAGTGCTAACCAATGCATGTATTGTGGCAACGCCGGGCATTTCATTACCAACTGCCCAGTACGCCCAAACGTGGGAGCTCGTCAGTGAGATTGGGGGTCCTGACGAGTCCACAGCCATCATCTCAACACCCTTCCCTGAGCCGTTTTCTAGTGCCCGCCAAGATCTGTGTTAACACCATGACTTTGCCCCTCCAAGCCCTCATTGATACGGGAGCTGAGGATAGTTTCTTGGACCGTGAGCTAGCCGAACAGCTGGGACTCTGCTTTGAGCCATTGGATGAACCTTTAACAGCCTATGCACTTAATGGGCAAATAATCTCCACAGTTACAGAACAGATAGACCCTGTGACACTGATCACCTCCGGCAACCACAGAGAGCTCATCCAGTTTAAGGTAATCTCCGCACCATCCACACCTCTGGTATTGGGTAATCCGTGGCTTCGCACCCACAACCCACACATTGATTGGGCTATGGGTAGAATCATTGAATGGGATCAGTACTGTCTCGCTAACTGTCTGCTATCTGCCGTGCCTTCTGTCTCTGTCTCCCCCTACCCTGTCATCTGCTCTGCTGCTTCAGTAGATTTAACTGGAGTCCCTGCGACCTACCACGACCTGAGATTGGTCTTCAGCAAGGAGAGGGCTCTCTCCCTTCCTCCCCACCGGCCCTACGATTGCCCTATAGATCTGTTTCCTGGGGCCCCTTTACCCACCAGCCGCCTCTACAACCTGTCCCGTCCTGAGAAAGAGGCTATGGAGCTATATATCACCGACTCAGTGGCTGCTGGGATTATTCGTCCTTCCTCCTCCCCCGTGGGTGCCGGGTTCTTCTTCGTTAACAAGAAGGATAAATCACTACGACCTTGCATTGACTTTCGTGGGTTAAACAACATCACTGTTAAGAACAAGTACCCGTTACCTCTGCTTACCTCTGCTTTTGAACTCCTCCAAGGGGCAACCCTGTTCACCAAGCTTGACCTTAGGAACGCTTATCACCTGATCCGTATCTGCCAAGGGGACGAATGGAAGACGGCTTTCAACACCCCCTTAGGTCACTTTGAGTACCTTGTCTTGCCTTTTGGTCTCACTAACGCTCCAGCAGTTTGTCAGGCTCTGGTCAATGATGTCCTGCGTGATTTCCTTAACCGCTTTGTCTTTGTGTACTTAGACAACATTCTGATTTTCTCCAAGAACCAGGAGGAACACGAGAACCATGTCCGCCAGGTACCTCAGAGACTACTGGAGAACAAGCTCTATGTCAAGACTGAGAAGTGTGAGTTCCACCAGAACCGGATCAGCTTCCTGGGCTACATCATCAGACAAGGCAGAGTGGAGGCAGATCCAGGGAAGATCGAGGCTGTGGTGGAGTGGCCAACCCCAACTACGAGGAGGGAGCTTCAGAGGTTTCTGGGCTTCGCCAACTTTTACCGCCGCTTCATCAGGAGCTTCAGTAAGGTTGCTGCACCTCTCACAAGACGCACTTCTGTCAATATTAAGTTATTCTGGACCCCAAAACCTAATAAGGCTTTTCTCAGACTCAAGGCCCTGTTCACCTCTGCTCCCATTCTCATCCAGCCAGATCCTGATTACATTACATTACATTTAGCTGACGCTTTTATCCAAAGCGACTTACAATAAGTGCGTTCGACCAACAAAATACAAACTTGAAGAAAACAGAATCATATAAGTACATCAGGTTTCATAAAGCAAAAACATTTCAAGTGCTACTCAACTGGCTTTAGCTAAGCCAGTCCTTTATTAGTATATAAGTGCTTTGTTAATAGTTCTATTGCTTGAAGTGGAGTCGAAAGAGATGAGTTTTCAGTCTGCGCCGGAAGGTGTGTAAGCTATCTGCTGTCCTGATGTCAATGGGGAGCTCATTCCACCATTTTGGAGCCAGGATAGCAAACCCACGTGTTTTTGCTGATGGGAACGTGGGTCCCCTTGGCAGCGAGGGTGCAGCGAGCCGTTTGGTTGATGCAGAGCGGAGTGCACGTGCTGGGGTGTACGGTTTAACCATGTCCTGGATGTAGGAAGGGCCAGATCCATTCGCAGCATGGTACGCAAGTACCATTGTCTTGAAGTGGATTCTAGCAGTTACTGGAAGCCAGTGGAGGGAGCGGAGGAGCGGCGTGGTGTGGGAGAATTTAGGAAGGTTGAAGACCAGACGAGCCGCTGCATTCTGGATGAGCTGCAGAGGTCGGATGGCACATGCAGGTAGACCAGCCAGGAGGGAGTTGCAGTAGTCTAGGCGTGAGATGACGAGAGCCTGGACCAGAACCTGCGTCGCTTTCTGGGTCAGCTTGGGACGTATCCTCCTGATGTTGTAAAGCGTGTATCTGCAGCAGCGGGTTGTAGCAGCTATGTTTGCAGTGAAGGACAGGTTGTTATCTAGGATCACACCCAGATTCCTTGCAGTCTGAGTCGGGGAAACAACAGAGGTGCCGATAAACAGTTTATTGTGGAAGTAGATGCGTCAGACACTGGGGTGGGAGCTGTCTTGTCGCAAACTGAGGGTCCCAATAACATCCTTCATCCCTGTGCTTTCTTTTCACGTCGCCTCTCTCCTGCTGAGCGCAACTATGACATTGGAAATAGGGAGCTTCTGGCAGTAAAGCTGGCGTTAGAGGAGTGGAGACACTGGCTCGAGGGCAGCAAGCAGCCATTCCTGGTCTGGACAGACCACAAGAACCTCGCCTACATCCAATCAGCGAAGCGGCTAAACTCCCGACAAGCCAGGATGGCTCTCTTCTTTAGTCGATTCAACTTCAGTCTCACATACCGTCCAGGTTCCCTTAATGTAAAACCTGATGCCCTATCCAGACTGTACTCATCTGACGTTCCCGAGCTCACTGCTGTTTCTATCCTGCCCAAGAGCTGTGTCGTTGGCGCCCTCTCTTGGGAGATAAATAACATCATCCAGGAGGCATTGAGAGAGCAACCAGACCCTGCTAACGGTCCACCGAAACGCCAGTTTGTTCCAGATGTTGCTCGCTCCAAGGTCCTACAGTGGGTCCACAGTTCCCGGTTCTCCATCCATCCAGGAGTTAACTGCACACGCTCCTTGCTTAAGAGGCACTTCTGGTGACCAACTGTCAACAAGGACACTCAGGAGTTTGTTTCTTCCTGCCCCACGTGTGCTAGGAGCAAGTCCTCCCACCAAACACCTGCAGGGTTGCTCCAGCCTTTACCCATCCCTAGCCGTCCCTGGTCACATATCGCCTTGGACTTTGTTACCGGCCTGCCTCCCTCCCAGGGTAACTCCACTATTCTCACCATTGTTGACCGGTTCTCTAAATCTGCCCATTTTGTAGCTCTACCGAAGCTCCCTTCTGCCCTGGAGACCTCCCAACTCCTCTCTGTACACGTTTTCCGGCTGCATGGAATCCCTTCTGACATAGTCTCTGACCGCGGTCCTCAATTCACCTCTCGGGTTTGGAAAGAGTTCTGTCAATCTCTTGGTGCATCTGTCAGTTTAACGTCCTGTTATCATCCCCAGTCTAACGGCCAAACTGAGCGAACCAACCAGGACCTGGAATCAGCCCTCCGCTGCATCGTTGACCGTAACCCCTCAACCTGGAGCTCCCATCTTCCCTGGGTTGAGTACTCTCATAACACGTTAACCTGTTCTGCGACTGGTCTCTCCTCGTTTGAAACCTCTTTAGGGTACCAACCGCCCCTGTTCCCTGAAGAGGAAAGAGAACTAGCGGTTCCCTCTGTACAGCAGCATGTTCGTTATTGCCAGAAGATCTGGAAGGACACTCGCTCTGCTCTCCTCCTGACTTCTGCCCGGAACCAACAGTCAGCCAACCGCCACAGACAAGCTGCTCCCCCTTACGCCCCAGGTCAGTCTGTTTGGTTATCTTCCAGGAATATTCCCCTCCTTACTGAGTCAAAGAAATGTTTTCCTCGCTTTATTGGTCCCTTCACCATTCAAAGCATCATTAACCCCTCTGCTGTCCGGCTGAAGCTTCCCAGAACCTTGAGAATCCATCCCACTTTCCATGTGAACCAAATTAAACCTGTCCACACCAGCGACCTGAGCCCTCCAACCGTTCCCCCTCCTCCCCCCTGAATCATCGATGACCATCCTGCCTACACTGTGCACCGTCTCATGGATGTCAGGCGCCGGGGCAGGGGCTTGCAATATCTGGTTGACTGGGATGGTTACGGCCTCGAGGAACGATGCTGGGTCCCTCGTTCTCGTGTCCTGGACCCTGTTATGGTGAGGGCCTTTCACAGGGCATGTCCCGACAAGCCTGGTGGTCGCCAGGAGGCTCCCGTTGGGGGGGGGGGGGGGGGGGGGGGTACTGTGAGGATCCACAGTGCGGCCTACCTCTTTTTCCTCTGTTGTTGTCTTTCCGGCTGGGCGTGTTGACCTACATTTGGATTTCCGTCTCCACACCGCTCCAGCTGTTGATCATCTCGCTGATTGCCACCACTCATCTGCACCTGCTTAAAACCCTGGTTCTCATCCTCAGTCTTCGACAGTTCTTCGTTTATTCTTCAGTGGTAACTAACGTTCCGGCCTACTTCGCAGTTTTTGCCTAGTAAACTTTTTGATGCTCTTTGAGAGAGGATTTACCTTCCTAACCCTGCTTTTGCCTGTTTCCAGATCCACGAGTAAAATTCAGGGAAAGGTGATTGTCAAGTGCCAACAATCAGGAGAGATATTTGATAGTTGGTGCTGGAGAAGACTAAACATTTATCTGCAGATCTCTATAAAGTATATTCATTAATCGTTATTCTCTACTAATAGTTAATGAAAAACTGTATATAATTGCTATTTTGCACATCCCTTTCAAGATTTCAAGATTTTCAAAGGTTTATTGGCATATCATATACATAACGGTGTAGTTATGCAATGAATGAAAAACTTGGGTCGCAGCTGAGGTTCCTCAACAGTGCATTACAAGACATCTATCAATATGTGTGTATACCTCCACCATTAAACTGTCAAATTCTGCACATTTCTTATACTATCTACATACATAAGAGTATAATTCATATGTATAATATCAGTTAAAATAAGTGTTAATATAGTAGTAAGTAGTTAACATTGCAGGAAAGCAATATATTAGACGTTAAGTACTTTGTCAGGCTTAATATTTATCTGTAGATAGATACCCCCAAAGTGTTTTTCTTATTTGAAAGAAGACCTTAACCTAAATTATTCTTTAATGTGTTAATAAAGGTTAATTAGTTTGTCTGTTTTGCACATCCTCATATTAATATCTTTGTACATCGTGCACTAAACTGTTTATTGTAGAGATCACTTACAGTATCTTCTTGATTTTTTATATTCTATATTTCTATCATTGACCTTCTACTTTCCCCCTATGAAAGTATGTACTCTTAATATTTTTTTCATCAAATAACATTATTCAACAAAAATAACATTATTCAACAAAAATAATTCAATAATGTGCTTTAACCACTAGGTGGTGCACACAAGGTACAGACAGCATACTAATAATAACTTTGTATTATTAGTGTAGGACACTTATGTATGTATAACATCTGAAGATGTGTAGTTTTATTCATGTTTTTACATAATTTTACAGGATATTGCTATACTATTTCTCATGTTTTACGTCTACACATTAATATCTGATTTGTAAAACATCACAGACAGAAAGGTATATCCGTCATTTAATGGTAAGCTATTGAAATTGTGATTCCATAGATGTGTCTCCCATCACCCAAATCCCCTGACTATTCTCTCAACTCAGTATTTACATTCTTATATTCAAAAAAAATCAGTAATATCTTTAAAAACGTGCATTGCGGCTAAAACATCCAATCAGCGAGCTAAGGATCTTTCCTACGTCTGTTTCCGGTATTGTTCCTGTAATGAGAGTTCACATTTATGCTACATTGAAGGGTGGAATTGACTACACATCTTCAGAAACATAATTTGCTTCAGATATAACTCATAGCAAATAAAGTATAAAAATATAAGTAATAAAAAGATAAAACACTGGCATGTAATTTACGTTAGAATAAATAGAATGGTTTTGAATAATAGATGAGAGTAAAATCTACGTACATTTTTTGTATGAATTTATGTTTCATCCAATCACAGAGCTTGTTGATTTATCACGAGGTTTGTCAAAGCGGACAGGCGTTTGCACAACAATAGCTGGGGATTGTGGGTAGTGTAGTCTCTTTGGCGCTCCACATTTCAGAGAAAACAAGTTGTTTCTCAGAATTGAAGGGGAAACACACAAAAGCATTGTACACAATTTAAACCTATCAATGTCGTTTAATTAACAAAGGTAATCTGGTGTTTTTGAGTTGATGAGTACTCCAGATATCACTGTTAAATCATTTGATCATTGGTTTTATTATGAAAACGTAGGGACCGGAAATACTGTTTTCAACCCGTAACTTTACATGGAGGCTGCCGCATACCTCAAATCATCTTCGTAATATCTATTTAACTATAGATCCTACATATCGACTGGACGTGGATTCTAAAAGTACAATATATACTTCTCGCTAGAAATCTAATCAAAAAGCGTTTTAATGGCCAAACTATCCTACAATTTAGGATTTTACAGAGAGGGTTATTTGTGAATAAACGACCCTCTGTAACGTTAGCATTCAATGGGAGCACTAGAGGGCGAAAACTTTAAAACGTAATTATAGAACGTATTAAGCGCTTGAACAAACGACATATTTGGTCGTAATAAGGGCCTGAACAATCGGCCCATTTGGTCGTATGAGTTGGAGGACTTGTTGGCTCACAGGCATAGATTGCGCAATAATGTATTGCGCACCTTGGAGGTGCAGTGCAGGCATATTGTCATTCAAGAGATTCGTAGTTCTTTTGGAAAACGTGTTTTTCTTTTAGCCTATTTACCTCGTTAACGTAAATAATACTCACATTGACACATGCATTATTTGTGATTAAAATAATGGTTGTTGGTAATGTATTAGAGACGTATGATTTCACTGCGTCCGTGGGAGCTCAGACCCCTCATTGGCTCCCACATAACTGGAACCCTGCTTCAGGCTCATCAAGATCAGCCTGACTGATTACGTAAACACCAGGCTTACTAATCTACCGGCACAATTTTTCTCTGGTGTCGGAATGTCTCACGATGTTAGTGAATTCTTAATAAACAAAACACCATTTCATTTCGGGTTAAAATGAGTTGTAGGGTACTCACAACAATTCCGCAACAACTTCATCTTAACCTGTTGCACTTGTCATTTCAACGTTAAAAACAATAAAGCGGCATGAATTGCTTTGTCGTATTCATCTAGATCAGGGATGGGCAAATGGCGGCCTCTTTTTGCGGCCCTCAGATTAATTTATGAACAACGTAATTAATTAAAAAAAAATATATATATATATTTTTTTTGACCTGTAGTACTGATATCGTCCACTAGACTCCTAGTTATGTCGCGAGCTGCGTACATGATTTCAAATACCGGCATTGAGGAACAGCAGAGTGCGGTTGACAGGTGTCTGTGTTGACATTCCCCTTATTGTGGAGTAAGGGGAATGCAGAGACTGGCTACAAGTGTCTTAGGTTCAAGTTAGACAACTAATGTCTGGGTTAGTGTTCATGACTTCATGTTTACGTCATCTTAATGGTTAATCTCAATGCACACACATTTTCCATGCTTTCCAATAGTTTAAAATAGATTTATTCCACTGTTAAATAACCTGTTCAATACAAACATGCCACTTGTAAAAATTAAATAACATTTCTGTGAACTGATATTTGTTTAGCAAGCTTATTAGAGAGGATGTTCCCTGAAAGATTATAAAATGTCAATGAAGATGTCAGACTTAGTATAGTTGTTAATAATTACATACAATACATGGAATGTGTGTGTGTGTTCCAAGTGAATCTGCGGCCCCCTGGTGGCCAGTACATCAATTATGTGGCCCCCACCACCATCAAAGTTGCCCATCCCTGATCTAGATCGTCTGTCTCGAGCCAGTTAACTAGCGGGCCTTCTAGAATACCCTGGAACCGAGGGAAACTCTGAAAGAATACGCCCATTGGCTACAAATCAATCTATGATTGGTTGATCAAACTGTCAGTCCAAAGGTACGCTCTCATTCAGTGCAACGTCCAGGGCATTCTATCAAGGATGTAGAATACATCATTGGTTGAAGGATATTCTACCCAGAGACCCAGAACAAGATCTGATTGGTTGCTTTCTTTTCTAACCACTGAAATGCGTAGTGCATGGTCCGAGAAGGACAAACAAATCAACGTAACACTGTAATATTACAGATCAACAACACAGATACGATTCTCATTTATTAATTTTATATACATTTTATTTATATAATTAAATCGATTTTTTGTTTGTTTTTTCTGAGTGTTCCAGGGTATTCTCTGAATACCTTGAAGGCCCTGACGGTTCGCCACTGGTAATACGTTACATTACTTCGTTACAGCAAAAAGTAATACATTACTGTAACTCCGTTACTTTTGTAACGCGTTACACCCAACACTGATTACTGCTGAGTATGTGTAATGTCAAAGTCTTCATTTATAATGACAACCCCATACCAAATTATAACCTGACTCCTTTAGTATGATGTTTTGGTTTTCTGCTCCACAAACTTTGCATCGACCCCATTGTTATGAGAATGCGGTGTCAGTTGCTAAGAATATAAATGATTACTTTGGTGGTTTGCAGTAGGCAGGACTGTGTTTAAAGTGCTCTTCTGTTGCCCTATTGTACGGGTTGATTCTGTTGAGCCTCGCAGCGGAGAACCTGTGGAGCGCATAATTGCGACGCATTTGCGCATAGGCCTATAAGCCCCCTCCGAAAGATTAGACCCCGCAGTCTGCGTGATCTGCCTGAAAGCATCTCTAAACCAAATGTGGGAATTTCAATGCTGGGAAGTCTTACATTTTCATATGGGTACCCAACCTGAAACATCTCTATGCTTTGCACTTTGCCGCCCTCTGTGAAATTGAAAATAACTTTCAGATTTAGCTAAACTCTGAAATAGTTGGTAGTTTCCTAGATTTTGTTATAGCTTTGTTTCTTGGCGGTGACTTTATGATTTTCCCCATTCGGCGTAGCGTAGCAAAGACAGAAACAGGTTCATCTGTACCAGAACCACATTTTGATTGACACCAAACAAAGCCCTCTGATGACAGCCTTCCCTGCTTTCCTCACAGCATTTGGATAAAAGCCACATTTTAGAATAGCGTATGTCATGCGTGGTTTGATGTTTTAAGACTAGAGCCAATCACAATGTGGGAAATCATCTCCATATGTGGGACGTGGACCAAGGGATGAAAATGCTTTGCAGTCTCAAACTGGGAATATCTTTTGCTTAAATCCCATGGAGTTGGTACATTTGCTCTTGTACCTTTTTTCAGTAAGAAGCCACACACTGAAAGAGCATTCATGTATGAGGTTAAAGAACATTTTCAGATAAATGATGTAGGAGTTTGAAAGAAACGCTTTCCTGTTTTATTTTGTATGATCACTTGTTCTGTCTGGTTGCAGTTCCTGTATTTGTGTTTTTCCGCCCTGCCCCAAATCTTTCCACCTGTGTGTAAACACCACAACACCCTTGTGTTTTTGCCATGTACCTGCACACAAACCTATATAACACACTACAGGAAAGGGAATACCCCCAAAAGCATAACATGGCCTCTTTAATCAGACTTTGTTACAGATTATGGGTAGCAGAAGTATTTGTTCTTAAGAAGATTGCTGACTTGGAAAAAATAATTATTCTGTTTCTGTGTACAGTTCCACAGAAAACGGAAGTTAATATGATGTCTACAGGTGGGGGCCCAGTCTAATGATCTGGCCTCTGCTGTTATACATCGCTAAGCCTTGGTAACTCACAGGTGGAAAACAGGATTGCTCTGCAACTCCCCAAAGAAAGCTACAGATGGATATAGTAAATGAGAGGGGAGGACTCCTACTCCCCCTCTCGAAAACATCAAACAAAAACAGTTTTTTTTTGTTGGAATCCAGTATCTGGAATTGGTATTGAGCAAAATGCATCTGTTCTCCAGGACCAGGTTGTGGCAGCTGCTCTGGAACAGCATCATCTCTCAGAGAGACAATCACCCCGTGCCGGTGCAGCTACCACCTGGATCTGCCAATCAGCTGCTCCCCCTCCTGCAGCGGGACGTCCTCAGCTCTCATTGTGAGCTCTGCCAGGATTCACTCGACTCCTGTCTCCCAGATTCTGTTTTCTGCTATGCCTCCAATGTTACTTTACATTTTTGTTCAAATGTCATTGCTGTTTAGACATCTGAGTAATTGAAATGTCTTGACATTGATTGTAACTACCAGGGTTAGGCAACACATTATTCCTGGTACCTGCCCTTCCTTGTGGTGATGTGAAAATTAATTGGACACTATAATGTTACAGTTAACCCTTGGGCCTATAAGGACACAAAGTTTGTGTAAAACCAATTGTTCTCTTTATTCTCGGACCTCCATCTATCGTTACAAAGTAATACAAATAATCCTGTTTTGTTTCCAGCAAAAGAACAGGGCTGTGCTCCATATGTTATGTAACTCACAGAAATAGGTCATACCGGTGATAGTGTTGCTACCTTTCATACAGTGTTTAAAGTGTTATCTGCCATTCCCATTATTTAACAAATGAGTTACCTTTAACATGGTTACATAATGATGCTTATACAGTCAGATAATGTCAAACAATTTCATACCTATCCAAAGCTTTTGATACCGTCGATCATCGCATTTTGAAGCAGAGGCTGGTCAGTATTGGCATATCCAGCCATGCAGTGGGGTGGTTTGTAAACTACGTCTCTGAAAGGTCCCAATGTGTTCAGTTTGATGGGCTGTCTTCTGAGTGGTTAAACATCACTAATGGTGTACCACAAGGTTCAGTTTTAGGTCCGCTATTATTCTCTATCTATATTAATAGTTTAGGTGAAAATGTCGAAGGAGCAACCTTACATTTTTATGCGGACGATACCGTTATGTACTGTGCAGGTCCCTCGATTAACGAGGCTGTTGTTAAATTACAGGCTGTTTTTAACATTATTCAGGCTCAGCTCTCTGAGCTTAAGCTTCTTTTAAATGTGGATAAAACCAAGGTAATGCTCTTTTCTAAAGCTAAAAATACACCAGAGACTGCTTTGGATATTGTAACTACGCAAGGAATACAACTTGAAGTGGTTACCTGATCTCTCTGCGAATTGAAAGTACTTATTGCCTGAGATCGCATGCTGTGGTTTTATTAAATGTGCCAAGTGCTAGGACTGTCTTAGGGAAGAAAGCTTTTAGATGTGCAGCTCCACTAACATGGAACAGTCTGCAAAAAGAATGGAACATTACCAAGCTAGTACCACTACATGTTTTTAAAGCTCGGTTGGATGCTACAAAATCAGATGCTGTTGATACCTGTACATGTGGTTAAATATGTAAATTGTAATCCCTGTACATTTTGCTGTATGATGTCCTTTTGTTGTTCTGTTGTTTATGTTTTTATGTCTTCTTGTGGAACCTACTGCTGCAGGTCTCCCTTGAAAAAGAGATCATTGATCTCAATGGGATTTTACCTGGATAAATAAAGGTTTTGAATTGAATTGAATACATCTTAATGGTGGTTGAATAAAATGTAATGTGATGAACTTGCAGAATCTGTGGTGAGGCAGTTGTTCTCCTCTCCCTCTCTGTAATAATGACAGTGTAGTCCAGTTCTGTTTGTCTCTAAACCTCTCCTGTTTTCAGAGGGTCTGCTGCTCTATAAGCTGATTTATGTAAAGGGGGATAAACCGACACTGAGTATGTTCCATAAATATTCCCTTTGTATTTCAACTGTCCATCTGGAAACCTCTACCGCTCCTCCTGGATTTCATTTTCATGGAGCAAAGTCCATTCCCTCCATCCCTGACCTTCACAACAAGTGGCTCCATCCGAGCTGACATGATTTCATCCAGCCAGCTGTCGAGGTTCCAGGACTTTTCACGGGCATTTTCCACAGGCAGGGGCCCAAAACAGAGCAAAAGGAGGCAGTGGAAGCCTTGAGATTAAAGGAGTGGGCTGTAAGCAGTCACAGGACAACGTTCACACCAAGGGCTTACAACCAAAAACACATTGTGTTGGCTTCAACGGGGTGTAAAATGTTGAACCTGAACAACAAATTCACTAGCTAATAATTCATCACACAACAACACTGAAAAAACAGAACCACTGACTTAAATTAAATGTATTATTTGAACAATTTTCACATAAGTGTATTAGATTAATAGAAAGCAATAATATTAAGTTGACCCTAATATTTCAACTGAATATTATTGATAATTGTACTAACCTTATACAATTATGTGAAATCTGTGACATAATACATTTAATTAAAATAAACCTTTCATTTTTTCTCAGTGTAGTTGAGTGATGAATGTACATCTTAGCTATTGTGTAAATTGAGTCAAAGATATGTACAACATCTGCCACAGAATACTATTCTAGAAACTTTACTATACTAATACTTTTTCATTTTATATATGTTTGTCATTTGTACTTAAACTATACATTACACTGCATTTTACTACTTATTTTCTCAGTACTTGTACTTTATGCAATGACAATAAATCTAATCTAATCCAATCTGAGTATCTTGCCCAAGGACACTTCAACATGTTGACTACAGGGGCTGGAGATTGAACTACAGACCCTCTGATTGGTAGACGCCCATTTACAGTTTTTTTTGCCAGAAAAGGAATAATCTGGCGCATAACCACCTGTAAAACCACATTGTTGTATCCATATGCTTCTGGTTTTGTACAGACCCATATATTCACCTACTATTTCCCTTGTCAACCCTGCAGTTTAAAACCGGCCCCTTTCCACACAGTCCTTGCGTGCCTTTAACTCCAGCCATTTGTATTTTGGTCTATTCCTGATTGTTTTTTCCTGTCACCTTTAAGTCTGCCTTTCCCTTCTAAATCATTGTATTCTACAATCAGCCTGCATTACTGTATCTTCACCTGGGTCCTTTCCCTTTATCAGCTGTGACAGTTAATCAGTGAGCTGTAGTGGTCTTGTAAAATGGATGTTTGTTAAATTTGTTTTTTTAATGGAGTGTCCAACTAACTGTTTGCTGCTTGTTTCCAGTCTCAAATCTAAGGCAAGGCAAGGCAAGGCAAGGCAAGGCAAGGCAAGGCAAGGCAAGGCAAGGCAAGGCAAGTTTATTTATATAGCACCTTTCAACACAAAGGTGCTTCATATTTTGTTAACATAAAAATAAGTCAGTATTACCCCACTGGTGAAAGTCGTAAACCTCTATGTGGCTTAAAAACAGCAGTTACAATTGACTAAATGAGACTACTGAACGTCAACACCACGAACAATTGCATTTATGCTATTTTTAAATTGGTGTCAATATGTGGAGATTATCCTGCTGTCAAAACACATAAATGTTTCTTTGCCACAGATAATATTTTCTGCAATATTCCAAAATCCAATGGATAATCCCATCACTTTTTATCAAGGAAGCCTTTGCAATGCTAACTTCTAGGTTTGGAGACAGGAAGTGTGTACTATTTCATATACTGTTGGGCAGCATCTTCTTATAGAGCGTCTTTGGTTTGGTACACAGTTGGTATTCCGCATTTTAAAATATAAAAATAACCCCTTAAACTGGATTTCTACTCACTCTTTTAGTATTGACTATTTCTCAACCTAGAGCAATGAATATTTCACATTTGAAATGGCAATTTGGAGAGAAACTCCTAAATTGTCTGTCTGGCCCAGAGGAATAGAGAAAGCTGCATTTCATCCTCTTTATTTCCAAGCACTTAGTCTAATCAGATTATCATTCAGTTATTAAATGACTCAGGAGCATAATAACTTAAAAGCAAAGTTGGAGAATGCAGAGGGTCAGGGTTACTTCAAGGTCATTAAAACCATAAAATGTGTCTTGTATACCACTTTGTCCTGACGTCTATTCTCTATCTTCTGTTGTCTTCCATTGTCGGGACAAGATGGAAGGAAAGACTTAGAAGATTTGTTCTCTCAGCAGAATCTTTATCGGTGCTCAACTTTGTGAGATCTTCCTATGAAAGGCAAGGCAAGGCAAGGCAAGGCAAGTTTATTTATATAGCACTTTTCAACACAAGGCAATTCAAAGTGCTTTATAAAAAATGAAAGACATTTAAGAAAATGGCATTTAAAATCAGTCATTAAAAAGAAAAGCTAATAAAATAAACATTAAAAGAAAAAAAAATACATGAATAAAAGTTACAGTGCAGTCTAAGATGTGAATAGTTCAATTAAAAGCAGCGACAAAAAGAAAAGTCTTCAGCCTGGATTTAAAAGTAGTCAGAGTTGCAGCGGACCTGCAGGTTTCTGGGAGTTTGTTCCAGATATTTGGAGCATAATAACTAAACGCTGCTTCTCCATGTTTAGTTCTGACTCTGGGGACAGAAAGCTGACCAGTCCCTGAAGACCTGAGAGATCTGGATGGTTCATAATTTAGCAGGAGGTCAGAAATGTATTTTGGGCCTAAACCATTCAGTGCTTTATAAACCAGCAGCAGTATTTTGAAATCTATTCTTTGACACACAGGAAGCCAGTGTAAAGACTTCAGGACAGGAGTGATGTGATCCACTTTCTTAGTGTTAGTGAGGAAATAAGTTTTACTTGCAAATATTCAGGACAACTATTTCGATTAAAAATGGTCAATTCCTTCTGTAAATGTCTGCTACTAATGTCATAACTCTCTTGCTTTGGAAAGAAAATATATTTTATGTTTTAGGGGGGGAAACTGCAAGAGGAGTTTTGATGGCATATGAACTTTGGCTGCTGACATTAACATTATCATATGATTTCTGGGTTCAAGCCCCCAATAAGTGGGCCAAGCAATTAAGCAAATGTTTGTTGTGGCCAAACAATGGGGCTTCAGCTTTTGTGTTAGTCATGTGACCTCAATGGACCGCAAAATACTTTTACCTATTGACTTCCATATGGAAAGACATGTCTTTAATTGACTGTATAATTTGTTGACAGGTAAACCAACCACCCATATACATATTTTTGTATAAATCATTAGGGTATACAGTATAATCCAGAGTTATTTTCCCTCTCTATTCTTTTTTACTAAACCAAAACTGAACATAACGTCACCTTGACAGAGCAGGCGGGGCTTAAGGACATTCTGGGTATTTCTTTTGATCTACTGTCAGGCCATTTTGGCAACTTGAATGAGCGAGGCCCCCCCTTCAATGCAGTATCCACTTCTCTTTATACATCCACGTTGAAACTTCATGTCTGAAAGGTGGGGTTGCCTATACGCAGATGTACCTTCAAATGACATGGCAGATGGAAAAACATAAAAATGACCACACACAAGACACAAGAAATCATGAGGGAAAGAACTGACTCGTGTGCTTTCATTTTCTGTGATGTGAAGCAGCCTGAGGCAGGCAGGACATCTGCTGGGGTTTCTCTGCTGTCCATACATCACGGAAAGTCTAATGTCTCCCGACAGGGTTCCGTAATGTTCTGGGGGTCTCAGAGACAGGTGGAGAGACCGCCCTGCTGAGTGTCCACAGGCTGCTACACGGTGATTAAAAACAGCTCGGTACGATACCTGCAGGTGAGGCTCCTGGATACCTCAGAGGAAGCCAGAGGTCATAAAAATATCCCAAATACGCAAATTAATCCTGAGTCTTATTATCAGGGGAAAGACTTGGTGATTAAGGTTAGGGTTGTATTTTTATTTCTCGTTAACTAGGATTTTATACATAAAACATCCATGCAACATGTCGCTTACCATAGCTACATAACCAATGCAACACTATGCAACCTGTATATAATTTTCATGAAATAACATTTATAAGTTATTTTTGAGACTGACTTGGTTTACTTTTGTAGAACAATAACAAAAATCCCAGAGATACTTTCAGCTCTTTCTTCTCAATGTTCAGGTCCATATCTTTTTTGGCACTACCAGTGGAGTGAGCTAAAGTTTGACATTTCCCAAACCACACACTGACTTTAAAGGGCCCATGTCATGCTTTTTTGGTTGTTACCCGTCCCCTTGTGTGTTATGTAGCTTTTTCTTCATGTAAACGGTCTGCAGAGTCAAAAACCCTCAAAGTACACCCTGTAGCGAGTAAAACTCTAACACAGAAAAGACCTCTCTATGCTGCCCCAGAACGCCTCGTTGGGGATTTCTCTTTTTCTTCCTGGGTACAGTGACGTATTTGGGTAAAGTGACGTTACGTCGGCGGGACGCGGCAAGGCTGGGAGTTTGTGTGTGCTCGGGCTGGTTTCGCGTTGGTTTCGCTGTGTCTCGCTGTCTCGCAGACGGCCACTGGGCTCACAGGGAGGGGGGGGGGGGCAGGAGCTCCAACAAGCCGTTTAGGACAGAGAGTGAATACACATACTTTACAGAGATACTGTATGAGAAACCAATGTGAGTTTGGAAAATTGCACAATATAAATCTATTCTAGTAGACCTCAACAATGGAATTATGATCAGTAGAAATGGCCATGACATGGGACCTTTAATATAATAATTAGGGCTGTCAGTCGATTAAAATATTTTAATCGCGATTAATCACAAATTAATCGCACATTTTTTATCTGTTCTAAATGTTCCTTAGAGGGATATTTTTCAAGTTTTTAATACTCTTATCGACATATGAGTGGACAAATATGCTTTATGCAAATGTTTGTTTATTATCGTGTGTGTGTGTGTGTGTGTGTGTGTGTGTGTGTGTGTGTGTGTGTGTGTGTATGTGTGTGTGGAGAGAGATACACTGTGATGGATCGTTGGAGCTATGTGCAACTCAAGGCATATGCTCGAACGGGAGCTGCCTGGACGCTGCAATCATGTTGCGCGCACTATCCGTGCTGAGTGTGCTGACTTTTCGTACAATGTCCCACTGCCTGGCTTCCTGCATAAAGTCAAGTGCTCGGCGCAGTTGTCGGCGAAATGTCGCTCCTCTGCTTTCATTGAAACAGCTCCTTATATCCGTTAGCGCAGCTAGCTAGCACCAGATGCTAACAACAACAATACACGTAAGGTCTCTCTCTCGCTCGCTCGCGCCACACACATACACACACCCTCCCGGTCCTCCCGATGGCCTCCCGTGGAAGTGTGGTCTGCCGCAAGCGGACGGCAGGAGTGGGGCTGTCAGCATCAGCTTGTAGATGGTATTTTAAATTTGATGCGCTCTGAAACTACGGGGCGGCCGAGGACAAAAAATACACATGCGTTAATCGCGTTAAAATAATTAGTGGCGTTATTAACGCGTTAACTTGACAGCCCTAATAATAATACAAGATCTTTGAGATTTCCAGGCCCTATAACAGACAACACGTAATTCCTTACAATTTAAGAAATAACTAAAAAAGATCTTTATCACAAGTCAATCACTCGCTCTAAATGTCCACTAAAATTAATTTGTGTCTCCGAATGCAGGAATGATTCATTGGAAGGAAATCTCCGGATGGTAATCTCTTGACAACATACTTTAAAAAATAGATGGATATTTAATGGATTGACTTCCATCAAAGTGGGAGAGTCCTCAGATATTCAACGTGGAATAGTAAAGGTCCCCTATTATCAGAGGTGGGAGTAAGTCCTACATGTGCAAGTCATGAGCAAGTCTCAAGTCTTGACCTACAAGTATCAAGCAAGTCCCAAGTCACTGTGGTGAGAGTCAAGCAAGTCAAGTCAAGTCATTGCTCAGGTCAAGCAAGTCAAGTCATACAAAATTCTGATGAATAAGCCCAGTTTCCGCATTTAAATCAGTTAAAAGACAGTGGTTATGAAAATGGATTCAACCCACACTATGATCTTCATTACATACACAGTTAATCATTTGAAATCTAATTTAGACCGATGACAATCATATTAGATTCATATTAACCCTAGAACTGCAGACAATATAGCTAGGACTCAAAAAGTCTGTTCAAAAAGGCAGAATTCCAGGTAAGAAAATCATATATGGCATTTGCAATTACACATATTTAATTTAAATGTCGGTTAACACTAGAACCGCCAACAGCGTCAACACCTAGATATCATTTTCAAATCATTTAATTTGTTTCTCTTCATAATTTCCTTATAAACTAAGTAGGACGATTTAAAACTCACTTAATTGAGTTAATTTGGAAATGTCTTCAGTTTATCATCATAACAGATCAAAAAGTTCAGATTCATTTTTACAATAAATCAAAGAATGATGCACTTCTACAAACAAAAACAACATAATTAAAACATTTAAACAAACTACTAAAAGTAGATGAACTACATTATTCAAAAGTTTACAGTAACTTCTGATAATAACACAGGGGAAATAAACGAGGCATCTCTTTTCCTCTCTCTCTCTCCCTCTCCTGACAGCCCGTCAGTATCAGGGTTAGTCAAAATGAATCCCTTGGCAGTTCTAGTGTTCATTTACCGTTTTGTCTTCTCTTTGCAATGCTTTGTTGATTTGAAACCAAGTCTAACGTAGCTTAAACTTAACGTTAGCTTTCTAGCTAACACAACACATGCACGTAGCCTACCTTTCTCTGTGGGTTTTTTTGTAGTGACGAATGAAGTTGGATGTTGTGGTGGTCCTGTCAACGATCTTTATGCTGCAGACCCTGCATACTATTGATTATTGAAGTAACCTGTGTTCCTAGTGTCCAGACGTGAGTTTGCTTAAATATATATGTGTACTTAATTACTTTGTATTAAATAGTAGCAGTCTGTGTAACAAGAAGCTGAAAATATGAGAAGTGAAACCTTTGTATTTCTATGTGGAGATGTGAGAGATGAGATATCCTTATTTGGACACCGCGTGGCAAACATCTGGAAGGCAGCAGAGTAAAATGAGTGTGCGTTAAACATGCTTAGGGAAATGAGTGTGCGTTCTGTCAAAGAGTCCTATACATATGTTTTCTGTAAAGTTTTACAATTTCTCGCATTGCAGGAGGAATGTTTTCTTCGTTATTATTGATATTAAAGTAACTTATTACTTGTATTAGCCAACTATAAACAACTATATCTTAGACATATCTTAAAAATGCCAAGGGTGTGTGGAGCTGTGTGTATTGAACTGATGGGGGAGGGGGCCGGAGAGAGGGAAGTCTATGCAGAAAATGTGTGTATGTGCAGGCTGCAAGAATGCGAGACAATGAAGATGTGTTTGTTTTGCCTCAAATTGAAGAGACTCTTGTTTCCGGGTCACCTCGGCTGGCTCGCGCTGATTCGCTACGACAGCCCATCGTTTTTGTATCTCCCAATGGATGGCAGCTGTGGGGGGAGCATCCAACACGGCTCCTCCCGTTTATGTTTATGTTTATTAAGGATCCCCATTAGCTTTTGCTCTCGACAAAAGCTACTCTTCCTATCCCGTTCCTATGTAGCCCTGTTGTGTCTTTGTGTCCGGTCTCTTTTCCTCCTGCTGCCAGGATAGTAAGATCTCCCAGCACTGGGAACAGAGCAGGGGTACCCCTTTAAATTGTACTAGGAACAGAGCAGGGGTACCCCTTTAAAGTGTATTGTTGTTCTTTTACCATTAAAACAGATTATTGTTTAACCTTTATCCTGGTGCTTTGAATTCCTTCTTTTATAATTTGACTAGCTCATCAAAGGACACGCGGAGCCGAGGTGGGTTTCAGACCACTCATTGCTCCAACAATACCGCTGTTCTTTTCTTATTAGCGTCACATAATACAACATAATCGTTGAATCCAAACTTGACTATTTTTGGAGTAACGCTAGCCGCCGCCATGTTAACTGATACTCCTGCCCATGGGCGTCGCCTGGGGTAGGCGCTCCGGATGTTTTTTCTTTAGCCCCGGACAAATTCTCCCTCAATAATATAATACATTAACCGTACTTTACTTAGAGGACGGCAGAAATGTTCCCTACTCTTCATTAATAGATGAGAATAAGAATAATGCAAGATTTCTTTTCAGCACTGTAGCCAAGCTGACAGAGAGCCATAGCTCGATTGAGCCTTCTATTCCCAGAGCACTCAGTAGTAATGATTTTATGTGCTTTTTTAACGATAAAATTGTTACTCTTAGAAACAAAATTAATGACCTCTTGCCTTTGACCAGTATAGTGTTATCAACAGCTCCCGGAAACGTAAGTTCTAATATTACACTAGATAGTAAACTAGAATGCTTTTCAGCCATTAACCTTGAACAATTAAATTCAATGATTCTCTCTTCTAAACCATCAACGTGCATGTTAGACCCAATTCCAACTAAGCTGTTGAAGGAAGTTTTTCCATTAATTAGCACTTCTTTATTAAATATTATGAATATGTCTTTATTATCAGGCTATGTTCCACAATCATTCTAAGTAGCAGTGATAAAACCGCTTCTTAAAAAGCACAACCTCGATCCAGAGGTTTTAGCCAATTATAGACCTATTTCTAATCTTCCGTTCCTCTCAAAAATTCTTGAGAAAGCGGTCACAAAACAGCTGTGTGATTACTTAAAAAACAATGATTTATTTGAAGATTTTCAGTCTGGCTTTAGAACACATCATAGCACAGAGACAACTCTAGTTAAAGTCACAAATGACATTCTAATAGCCTCAGACAAGGGACATGTCTCTATTCTTGTTTTGCTCGATCTCAGTGCTGCATTTGATACTATCGATCATGATATCCTATTGCAAAGATTAGAGCACTTAGTTGGCATACAGGGAACTGCTTTAGGTTGGTTTAGGTCCTATCTATCTGAACGCTCTCAGTTTGTACGTGTCAACGATGAATCTTCCACGCAAACCAAAGTTAGCCATGGAGTGCCACAGGGCTCAGTGCTCGGACCTATTTTGTTCACATTATATATGCTTCCGTTAGGCAATATTATAAGGAATCATTCTGTAAACTTTCATTGTTATGCAGATGATACTCAACTATATTTATCAATCAAGCCTGATGAAATTAATCATCAAAATAAAATTCAAGACTGCCTCAAGGACTTAAAAACGTGGATGACCTTACATTTTTTTATGTTAAACACGACCAAAACTGAAGTTATTTTACTTGGCCCGAAGAATCTACGAAACAAATTATCTAAAGATATACTAACTATGGATGGCATTAATTTGGCCTCCAGTAAGACTGTAAGGAATCTTGGTGTTATATTTGATCAGGATTTATCCTTTAACGCCCACATAAAATCAATTTCAAGGACCGCCTACTTCCATCTACGTAACATTGCAGAAATCAGGCATATCTTGCCTCAAAACAATGCAGAGAAACTAGTCCATGCATTTGTTACTTCAAGGCTGGATTATTGTAACTCCTTATTATCAGGGTGTACCAAGAAGTCAGTCAAGTCGCTTCAGCTGATTCAAAATGCTGCAGCTCGTGTACTAACCAGAGTTAGAAAAAGGGACCACATTACTCCTGTTCTGGCTGCCTTACACTGGCTCCCTATAGAACACAGGATAGAATTAAAAAAAAATCTTCTCGCCTACAAAGCCCTTAATGGGCAGGCGCCATCTTACCTTAAAGAACTCATTATACCCTACTGTCCTACTAGGGCATTGCGTTCCAAGAATGCAGGGTTGTTGGTTGTTCCTAGAGTCTCTAAAAGTACAATGGGAGCCAGAGCCTTTTCTTATCAAGCTCCACATTTGTGGAATCAGCTTCCAGTTTGTGTTCGGGCGGCAGACACCCTATCCGTTTTTAAGAGTGCGCTTAAGACCTTCCTTTTTGATAAAGCTTAAAGTTAGGGCTGATTAGATTCAGCCCCTAGTTTTGCTGATATAGGCTTAGTTTGTCGGGGGACATCTTACTTCTTCCTTCTCTCTGTCTATACCTGTGTACTCTCATGTTCCGATTAACCCAGCTTCCCCAAATGTCTTTCTTTTTGGTGTCTATATACGCCGGGATCCGGAGTCATGGATGATCCTGCGGTCCTGTGTCCTGGATCGCGAGCCCTGGATCTTGAGTCATGGCTGTGGTCCTGGATCATAGGTCCTGGATGGATATCCTCGTGGATTCATCTTCCTATTATAGACACATGCATTTCCAAACATTTGGACTACCTATGTTGCAAATGTATTATCTTTTCAATTTACACACGGCATCTATTGCACGTCTGTCCATCCTGGGAGAGGGATCCCTCCTCTGTTGCTCTCCCTGAGGTTTCTCCCATTTTTCCCTTTAAACTGTGGGTTTTCTCCGGAAGTTTTTCCTTGTACGATGTGAGGGTCTAAGGACAGAGGGTGTCGTATTGTCATACTGCTCATCTCACAATGTCGCTTGGGGCCCCAAGTTGGCCAGGGGCGGCCCTGCAAACATGTAAGCAAAGCATAAATTATAGCTACGTTGACGTTACTTTGAATCGCGCGGGTAAGCTAAACCGTTAGCAAGTAGCTATAGCTTGCCAGATATATTAAATAAACACTTTGTCATACAATCTAAATGTTGTGTTTTTTAGCGTTACCTGGTGATTTCAAAGAAAGCTCTCTGGGAAATGTTGACTTACTGTTCGACATGAAGGTAGAAGCTACCTTACAGAACACAGTTGATCCGGAGTCCTGTCAGTTAAAGTGTTTCATAGTTAGCTTAGCTAAGCATCAACCTAGCACTGAAATATATGGATGTTATGTGACAGTATTTCTGCGAAAAAGTCAGCTGAAATGGTGGCATAGTTGCCACTGCTTTACGTGTCGACAACATGTTTGAACGTATTTGCAGGAAATGTGGCTGTTTGGCCACTGACGTTGCCATAACAACTCCTGAATTTAAATGTGCAACCTCTTTTTGTGACAGATTTTTGCATGAAATTATAATTCTTCTGATTGATATTTCCTATTGACAGCTAGTTTCTATGTGAACAATACATTATGAGATGGACAGCCAGCTAACAAGCTTTTTATACAAATACTTCAGATCAAAGTTAATCCAGTGGGGCTCCTGAAAGGGGGCAAGGGACACTATGCTCCCAAATATTAAGCCTTGACCCCCATCTTAAAATTGATGTGATCAAAAAATGATCTGCATTGTCGGAGGCCTTTTTTATTCATTATCATGTCAAATTGTACAGGTTTCCTTAGTTTTGAATGCAGAAAGATGACTATATTAGAGTATTAAGTGAAAATGACTATATTAAAGTGTTAAGTGAATATATTAAGTGAATTACTCAAACTGCATTTGTATAGGAATGATTCTGTCCTATTGGCAGATAACTACTCTTAACATTGATATCTACAAGAGGTTTCCAATGTAAATGTAACTATTTTCAATTGGTTAGTATTATATTCAGGGCTGCCAACACTCACTGTGAGCATTAAACAATTAACATTAAACTAAACAAACACAACAGTACGTTATTGTCCTTGTAAAATAAAAACATACATTTTGTCCACCGACATAATACAGGCACCTTACCCTCAAGAGATGCTATGAGAATCTCCCACAATCCATTGCCGTAACAAAGCTAATGCAGGCACACGTTTGTGACACCAATTGTGTATGTGCGTGTCTTGCAGTAGAAAATGTGACTGTAGCGCCGCCACTGTGGGCTAAGCCCCGAATGTTTCCAGGTCCAGGCGACGCCCCAGCTCCTGCCTACTAGTGGGTTGCCAGGTTTGCGCGCATGGCGCTATAATCACCCAATCACATTTCGAAAAAACTAAACGTAATATCTCAATACAAAAACAAACGCAAATATTTAATTTTAAAAAGTCAAGTTCTTTCAAGTCATCTGTCTCAAGCTTAAAGAGCCTGTGACAGCATCCCAAGAACTGTTGTGCAATGAAATATTGGGCTACTAGTCATCTCGAACCGTCAGTTTAAAAAAGAAGATGCGATACCGTTCCGATAAATATCAATAATTTCGAACATCGCGGGGAAATTCCTTCGACTCATTTTGAAGTTTTGGGGGAAGCCGGAAGTGACGTCAATGCGGGAACGCTTCACTGTGTGGCGAGAGAGCGAAACACGGACAAAGTGTGTTGTCATGCGTAGAAATGGTGAATTACTGAGTTTAGGCACATTAATAACGTTGTAATGAAGTTGACTACAGTATATTCATATTTGTCAGTGCTTTCATGTCAATTCGGCGAACATAAACATAAATGATCGTGGTGAAGATGATGATTAAATTAGGATTACAAATCGGTAGTGAGAGCTGCTGAATTTCCTCCCTAGGATGTGAGATAAAAACAAATCGATTATTTTTGTAGTTGTAAACTCAAGTGGATTAAACTACATTTATTAGTGCTTTCATGTCAATTCGGCGAACATATGATACATTAAATTATCGTGAGAATGATGATTAAAAATCGTTTGTTTGAGCCGGTCTGCATTTCCTGATGAGAAAACAAACCGATGCTTTTTGTAGTTGTAGTACACCAACATGGATTAAACGTGTGTTTTTTTTTACCACAATGTTGGGGAAATTAATGGATAAAATGCACGGATTATTATTATTATTATTATTCCCACTCCGATCGGGACACTAGGTCCACCGTTTCCCCGCAGCGAGGCTCCCCCCGTTGACAGTTTACGTGGGCTGGGTGCAGTGGCGGACTGGCCATCGGGACGAATCCCGATGGGCCGGTACCGAAGTGGGCCGGTCGGATAAGTCACTAGTACATCCCCATAGGCGGCGCGTGAGGCTCAGGTTTGGGAAGGCTAAATAACTTTTTTTACCTGACGCTGCCCGCCTCCGGCGTCTATAGAAAAGAGATCAACTCAGTGTGCGGAGTTTAAATCTCTCAAGTCATATTACAGGATAAAGGAAATACAGTTTAAACTGCCGTATGCAGAGAAGACGCCGACGTGTCGCACTTATCATTCATATTACATCATCAATCAGATCATCGATCATATAATATCATAATATATCATATATTTCCTTATCTGAGTCAGCTTCTCCAGCCGTATCTGGCCGTGCAACACTTACAGTGTCACATACTGTATGCAGAAGTATTATTTTAAGCAACACATTATGTTGACGAAACACTCAAGTCAAATGTAATTAAAGTCAGATCCACTCGTGTCTTAGACGTGAACGCGCTCTCAGCTGGTGAGAGAAACCCTGGCTTGATTTACCGAGTTGATAACCAGCGTCGTAGGACCGCTTAGCAAGATCTCGTTTGTTAGTTTGTTGTTGTTAGTTTGTTTGTTACTCAAACATATCCAGGGTATGTTGAACTGGCTTCGTAGTACAGGGCACAGGTGACGAGCAGCAGTAATGTCAAAGACACAGACATTATACATTATATTTGTATTTTACCAGAATGCAGTGACACAAATATTTGGGAAGGCTTAGCCTTCCCTAGCCGACAGCACCCGCCGCCCCCGACATCCCCCACTCCCCCCGTTGACAATTTACTAGCGGTACCGAAGTGGGCCGGTCGAGAGTCCCGGGATGATTTTTAGTCCCATTCCACCACTGGCTACATGACCGTATGATCGCCCATATTGACGCACCTAATTCCTAAACTTCTAACAGATACAACATAAACCGATCCTTCAGCCTCATATGAGCTCTCAGACACGTTCAAAATTAAACTGTCATCGCTGTCTGAGCTTGCTGCTGTGTGCGCCATCGTGCGTTTACATGCAGATGCTGGGATCCTGAACGGTGCAGCTGGAGCGCTGTGCCCGCAATGACGTCACCCATAATTTGGCGGGACTTGAAGAATCCCCGAGAAGATCCAGAAAATGGTCAACATTGAAGGGCAGATTAATGGTTGTCAAAGTACAAATATCCAAAATCAGTTCAGTAACGGTTTTCAAGGGGACAATATTTACTCAAATTGATGGGTTTGGATGATGGGGGAAACTCGTGTCACAGGCTCTTTAAGTCAAGTCTCAAGTCATGAATACCAAGTCAAAGTCAAGTCTTTGATCAATGTTAGTCAAGCAAGTCTCAAGTCCAAAAATATGCGACTCGAGTCAGACTCGAGTCAAGTCATGTGACTCGAGTCCCCACCTCTGCCTATTATACTGTTTTTCATCAATATATTATAGGTCTCAGATATATACAAAACATGTCTCTGAAGTGTTTTGCTCGAAACATCAAACAGATCATTGTAGCATCCCATAATCCCCTCTGTTTCAGCCCTGGTTCAACAGTGCTGATTCTCTGTCTGTTACTTTAGATGAAAATAAGGAGCCCCTCCCCACGCCCCTCTGAGAGATATTTGGTTAAAAAGAACACAATGGTGCTCTAGGAGGAGATTCAACACGTTCCATGCTCTTCTGAGAAATCTAATGTACAAATTCATCTGTCGATTGAATGTTTCTCATAACTCTGTCATTATGCTGCTCTCAAATCTGTGTTTCAGTGCTGTACGATACCAGTCACCTCTGTGGAAACATTGGTATAACTGCCTTTTTTAATTTATATTTGAGTGTTGTATGTTTTGTAATAATGGACCAAGAGTCTCTTTAAATAAAGATGATGATGATGATGATGATGATGATGATGATGATGATGATGATGATGATGATGATGATGATGATGATGATGATGATGATGATGATGATGATGATGATGATGATTCAGGTGATAAGGTGGGCGGGTGTTACCTTGGTTGGTGATTAGCTAATGGTTACACAAGCTCATTTTCAGACAGCTTTTTATATAAATGGATCAGGACAAAAAGTGAGAGAATATTTTTTCCTGAAACTTTCAAAATTTCTTTACACAGAGGGGACACATGTTTATGTATAAAAGACATGAAAAAGTGCATTTTGCATGACAGGTCCCCTTTAAAGTATTTATCAAACTTAAGTTATGACCAAAGCAGCGTTTTTAAACCTCTGAAGAACCGTTCTGTTCTCATCGTGAAGGATGACAGTCTGTTCCTGTATAAATATAACAATAATAAAAAAAAAATCTGCACATATTTGAGCTAGGTTACAAATATTATTCATGTCACATGTGGAGAAAAATGTGCTTTAAATAGCTACCATGTGAATTAATTGGATTTAAAAAGAATGTCAAGTGTATACATTTCAATAAATATGTGCTGTACATACTGGAGCAATCTGGAACGCAGCAGAGCCCCGTCTTGAGGCTCTCCTCTTTAAGATGTGCGATACAATCATATATCTCAGCAGCTGTTGTGCATTTACATAAAACAAAACCTATGTAAAGTGTATGTTAGAGTATGAATCAACAAGTCCTCCAACTCATACGGCCAAATGGGCCGATTGTTCGGGCCCTTATTACGACCAAATATGTTGTATGTTCAAGCGCTTAATACGTCCTATAATTACGTTTTAAAGTGTTCGCCCTCTAGTGCTCCCGTTGAATGCTAACGTTACAGAGGGTCGTTTATTCACAAATAACCCTCTCTGTAAAATCCTAAATTGTAGGATAGTTTGGCCATTAAAACGCTTTTTGATTAGATTTCTCGCAAGAAGTGTATATTGTACTTTTAGAATCCACCTCCAGTCGATATGTAGGATCTATAGTTTGATAGATATTACGAAGATGATTTGAGGTATGCGGCAGCCTCCATGTAAAGTTACGGGTTGAAAACAGTATTTCCGGTCTCCACGTTTTCAAAATAAAACCAATGATCAAATGATTTAACAATGATATCTGCAGTACTAATGAACTAAAAAACATCAGTTTATCCCAAGCGGCAAACTCTGGGGAAGAGCCGGGACGCCAATACGGAAGTGCCACACACTGCAGTTCATCTAGTGGCCAGTAGGAGCAGGCTGCAGAAGGGAGCAATTTCCATAGACCCCCATGTTAAAATGCCCAACTTTACAGCAGAAATAAACATGTTTACATCGTGGTTCAAAAAAACATATTCTCTGTATAGTTAGATTCCCCCTTCATGACTACTGTTTGGGGGGTGAATTTTTTCTCAACTCATCTGTTTAATTAATATTAAGCCTTAAAGCTTTTGCATAAATTAGGGCGTGGTCACTTTGATGGACATGTACATGCCTCACTGTCAGCTAACAGCAACTTGTCCACTCTGCTAGGCTACAACCATAGAAGCTACAACGTTAGTTAGTTGTAGTTACTGTACTTGACCCTTTAGCCGTGTTCGTGGTGATTGTGCCTTTTAGGGAATATTGTTACAAATACCAGACAATTAAAATGTTGTGCTGTGAGCTTGAATGTACTAACAGAACTTCCAAGAAGTCTAAAATTATAATATTATACATGTTAACCCCGTTCGCAGGTGTTTGTGTGCTTGGTAGCTTAGCTTGCTACTTATTAGCCAGCTAAGGACGTAACCCTTTATACATACATATACATTTTAGTTTATGATTCAGCCTTGGGTTAGACTTTTATAGTCTATGGCTATGACGCCCATAATGCTAAACGGGAGCAAATGTTAATAGGGGACCCAATTATCCCAGTGATGGCCGCCGGAGCTAACGGAGCCCGTCTTTTCTCAACGTGTGAATGACAAGCATTAAGAATAACAAAATATAGCTAATTCTCTTGCAGATTGTCTCATTTGATTATGAATGTAACGTTTATATAGGGGAACTACACTGTTAGCAGTAACTTGGTATGCATGTATTTCATGTTAGCTTAGCTTCTTAGCCTGAGCTAGCTCCGTTTACTTCCAGTTCGGAGGCAGCAGGTCCCGCCTCGGCTCCGCCTCTTTGCCCTTATTTGGAGCAGGCGGGATTATACTCTGACGTCACAGTCGAGCCGTTAGTGGCCGACTCCGCCTACTAAGGGCTTCTCGGCAACTCTGCAGAATCCTATGAGTGACGTCACGGACACTACGTCCATTTATATATACAGTCTATGGTTTATCCTGAAACGACATTTATTGGTTTAAATTGTGTACAATGCTTTTGTGTTTTTCCCATAGGTTTTTCTCTTTCGATTCTGAGAGACACCTTTCTTTTTTTAGAGGTTTTGATAGGCTAAAACAATTGATGTTTTAGCCGCAATGCATGTTGGGAGATGGTGTTTATGCGATATGAAATCGGAAAAACTTTTTTTTTAAATCAAATAATGCTTTATTCTGAGTGTTCTTGCTTTTCTCTTTGGAAGTCATAACGGCAGTGTAATACACGGTTCAGCTGCATTAAATATTACATATCTGCCGTAGATATTTATTTATAGAGCCCTGATCAGAAGACCTTTTGACAAACTGTAAGAAATGCCGCCAAAACGGAATACGTGACCCATCCATCCATCCATCTTCTTCCGCTTATCCGTGGTCGGGTCGCGGGGGTAGCAGTTCCAGCAGAGAGCCCCAAACTTCCTTTTCCCTGGCGACATCAACCAGCTCTGACTGGGGGATCCCAAGGCGCTCCCAGGCCAGCGAAGAGATATAATCCCTCCACCTGGTCCTAGGTCTACCCCTTGGTCTCTTCCCAGCTGGACGTACCTGGAACACCTCCCTAGGGAGGCGCCCAGGTGGCATCCTAACTAGGTGCCCGAACCACCTCAACTGGCTCCTTTCGACGCGAAGGAGGAGCGGCTCAACTCCGAGTCCCTCCCTGATGACCGAACTTCTCACCTTATCCCTAAGGGAGACACCAGTCACCCTGCGGAGAAAACCCATCTCGGCCGCTTGTATCCGCGATCTCGTTCTTTCGGTCATGACCCATCCTTCAGGACCATAGGTGAGGGTAGGAACGAAAATGGCCCGGTAGACAGAGAGCTTTGCCTTCTGGCTCAGCTCCCTTTTCGTCACAACGGTGCGGTAAAGCGACTGCAGTACCGCTCCCGCTGCTCCGATTCTCCGGCCCATCTCACGCTCCATTGTTCCCTCACTCGAGAACAAGACCCCGAGATACTTGAACTCCTTCACTTGGGGTAAGGACTCATTCCCTACTTGGAGTGGACAGTCCATCGGTTTCCTGCTGAGAACCATGGCCTCAGATTTGGAGGTGCTGATCCTCATCCCAGCCGCTTCACACTCGGTTGCGAACCGATCCAGTGAGTGCTGAAGGTCGCAGACCGATGAAGCCATCAGAACCACATCATCTGCAAAAAGCAGTGGTGCAATCCTTAGTCCACCGAACTGCAGACCCCCTCCCCCATGACTACGCCTCGAAATCCGATCCATGTATATTACAAACAGGATTGGTGACAAAGCGCAGCCCTGGCGGAGGCCAACCCTCACCGGAAATGGGTCCGACTTACTGCCGAGGACCCGGACACAGCTCTCGCTTTGGGAGTACAGAGATTGGATGGCCCTGAGTAGAGACCCCCTCACCCCATACTCCCGCAGCACCTCCCACAGTAACTCCCTGGGAACCCGGTCATACGCCTTCTCCAAGTCCACAAAACACATGTAGACCGGATAAGCGTACTCCCAGGCCCCCTCCAGGATCCTTGCGAGAGTAAAAAGCTGATCCGTCGTTCCACGACCAGGACGGAATCCGCATTGTTCCTCCTCAATCTGAGGTTCGACAATCGGCCTGACCCTCCTTTCGAGTACCTTAGAGTAAACTTTCCCGGGGAGGCTGAGTAGTGTGATGCCTCTGTAATTGGCACACACCCTCTGATCCCCCTTTTTAAAAATGGGAACCACCACCCCGGTCTGCCACTCCTTCGGCACTGTTTCCGACTTCCACGCAATGTTGATGAGACGTGTCAACCATGACAGTCCCTCAACACCCAGAGCCTTCAGCATTTCTGGGCGGATCTCATCCACCCCCGGGGCTTTGCCACTGTGGAGTTGTTTAACAACCTCAGTGACCTCCCCCCGGGAGATTGGCGCCGATCCCCCGTCATACTCCAGCTCTGCCTCTAACATAGAGGGCGGAGTTGTCGGGTTCAGGAGTTCCTCAAAGTGTTCCTTCCAACGCCCCAACACTCCATCAGTTGAGGTCAACAACGTCCCATCCTTACTGTACACAGCTTGGATGGTTCCCTGCTTCCCCCTCCTGAGGTGTCGGAGAGTTTTCCAGAACAACTTTGGTGCCGCCCGAAAGTCCTTCTCCATGTCCTCTCCGAACTTCTCCCACACCCGCTGCTTTGCCTCGGCCACGGATGAGGCTGCTGCCCTTCGGGCCTGTCGGTACCTTGCAACTGCCTCGGGAGTCCCCCGGGATAACAAATCCCTGAAGGCCTCCTTCTTCAGTCGGACGGCTTCCCTGACCACCGGTGTCCACCAGGAGGTTCGAGGGTTACCGCCCCTTGAGGCACCTAGGACCTTGAGACCACAGCTCCCCGCCGTGGCTTCGGCAATAGAGGCTTTGAACACCGACCACTCTGGTTCAATGTCCCCAACCTCCACAGGAATGCCTGAAAAGCTCCGCCGGAGGTGTGAGTTGAAGGCCTCCTGAACTTGGGCCTCCTCCAGACGTTCCCAGTTCACCCGAACTACACGTTTGGGCTTACCAGGTCTATCCAGAGGCTTCCCCCGCCACTCGACCCAACTCACCACCAGATGGTGATCAGTTGACAACTCCGCCCCTCTCTTTACCCGAGTGTCCAAAACATACGGCCTCAGGTCCGATGATACGATAACGAAATCGATCATGGACCTTCTGCCTAGGGTGCTCTGGTACCACGTACACTTATGAGCATCCTTATGTTCGAACATGGTGTTCGTTATGGCCAATCCATGACTAGCACAGAAGTCCAGTAACAAACCACCACTCCGGTTCAGATCAGGGGGGCCGTTCCTCCCAATCACGCCCCTCCAAGTGTCTCCATCATTGCCCACATGTGCGTTGAAGTCTCCCAGCAAGATTAAAGAGTCCCCTTCAGGAGCCCCATACAGGACTCTTTCCAGGGTCTCCAAGAAGGCCGTATACTCTGAACTGCTGTTGGGTGCATAAGCACACACAACAGTCAGAGTTTTCCCCCCCATAACCCGCAGGTGTAGGGAGGCGACCCTCTCGTCCACTGGGGTAAACTCCAACAACGAAGCACCCAACCGGGGACTTGTGAGTATCCCCACACCCGCCCGGCGCCTCACACCTTGAGCAACTCCGGAGAAGAATAGAGTCCAACCCCTATCCAGAAGTAAGGTTCCAGAGCCGACGCTGTGCGTAGAGGTGAGCCCAACCAGATCCAACTGGTAACGCTCCACCTCCCGCACAAGCTCCGGCTCCTTCCCCCCCAGAGAGGTGACGTTCCACGTCCCCAAAGCCAGCTTCTGTCGCCCGGGTCTGGTCCGTCGAGACCCTCCGCTTTCACTGCCACCCTTCTGGCAGCGCACCCGACCCCATCGCTGTTTCCCGTAGGTGGTGGGCCCGCGGGACGGAGAAGCGGAGGTGTTGCCCACGTTGCCTTTTCGGGCTGGGCCCGGCCGGGCTCCGTGGCAAGCCCGGCCACCAGACGCTCGCCGTCGAGTCCTCCTTCTGGGCCTGGCTCCAGAAAGGGACCCCGGGCTTCCTCCGGGCCGGGTATCCTCACTTCTTGTTGTCGTTTTTTTCATGAGGTCTTTTGAACCAATCTTAGTCTGGCCCCTTGCCTGAGACCAATTTGCCATGGGAGACCCTACCAGGAACACAAGGTTCCAGACAACACAGCCCCCAGGTTCATCAGGGCACACAAACCTCTCTACCACGGTAAGGTGCTGGTTCTTCAGAGAGGAATACGTGACGTGGATCATAAATATATTAGCAATTAAACAACATCTTCTTTTCACACAATACGTCTCCTTACAGTATCAACACTAATTCGGCGGACTTTTATATCTGATCCAATTGGTAGATAGGTTATATTTACACCATAACGGTGCACAGCTGATAGAAAGGGATTTCTAGTTTTTAAAGATATTATTTACTACCTTTCCAACTCCTCATGCAGTTCACTGTTACAGGTCTATACAGATTCATGGTACAATGCATAAGCTTCAAATCGAGAGACTGAAACTGTATTTTCCTTTACCGTTCTGTTTTAATTTCACAATAAAGTTAATAGTCATATTATGTTTGATATTGTTATGTTTTATTAACTACACCACTGGTTTTTTAACCCGCGCCGCCTAGTGGTTAAAGCACGTTATTGCATTTTGTTGTTGAATACCTTTGTATTTGATGAAAACATTTAAATATTAAGAGTAGCCTACATACAAAATTGAAAATATCAAGAAGATACTGTAGTGATCTCTACAATAAAACAGTTTAGTGCAGGACGTCCAAAGATATTAACAGGAGGATGTGCAAAACAGACAAACTAATAAGGCTTTATTTAAACATTAAAGAATACTTTAAGGTCTTCTTTTGAATAAGAACAAAACGTTGGGGTTATCCACAGATAAATATGAAGTCTGACAAAGTACTTAACGTCCAATATATTGCATAGTTTATTTTGACACTTGACAATCACCTTTCCCTGAATTTGACTCAGGTGTAACTAAAGTCTGATTTAAGGGTTGTTTATATTTCACATCATTAATCAGAATCTGCAAAGTAACTCAAATAAATGTAGCGGAGTAAAAATACCAGGTTAACCTCTGAATTGTAGTGGAGTAGAACAAAGTAGTACATGCTGCTGTAACAAAAACATTTCCCAAGTTGGGATCAATAAAGTAAATCTTATCTTATCTTAAGATGATTGATGGCTACTGCCATATTTGCAAAATGTGCCTCTGAACCTTGACAAGTGCATGTTTCAGGCTTATCAGTGAACAACAGGAGGGGTCACAGACATAAGACCAGCTGTTAAATAAAGCTCTTCTGACCTTAGCTGTCATGTGGGTATATTAATTCACCCATTTATTAATTATATGTTTTAAATTTGATAACACCACTGTGTTTCGTATCCCCTAAACCTCCAGGGTGTACACAGTTTAATACTGGCAACTTCTAATTGTGGGAAATACGAAAACGTCTTATAAAGGGTTATAGGGGGGGGGGGGTGTGGACACGTCCAATTCCAGTTTTGGATAGTCTGCCGTGGTTCCATTCCATTTCAAAGAGCTGTTGATGCTCGGCGTAACCTTGCCGCACTGCCACTCCAACATCCAATCACAGAGCTTGAGGGCTAATCACGGGGTTTGTAAAGCAAGGCGGATGTTGTAGTCCCAAACAATAGCTGGGGATTCTGGGTAGTGTAGTGTCTTCGGAAACTCTGGAGTGTCTAAACTCCGAAAAAACCATTTGTTTCTCCGAATCGAAGGTTAAAAACACAAAAGCATTGTACACAATTCAAACCAATCAATATTGTGTAATTAACAAGGATAAACTGATGTTTTTTAGTGGATGAGTAATGCAGATATCACTGTGTAATCATTTGACAGTGAGGGGAATATATCCGGTTTTATTATGAAAACTTCGAGACTGGAAAAACTGTTTTCACCCACGCTAACTTTACATGGAAGCTGCATACACGTTATCCTGGCGAGACCTCAAATCATCTTCGTAATATCTATCAAACTATAGATCCTACACATCGACAGGACGTGGATTCTAAGAGTACAATACACACTTCTCGCCAGAAATCGAATCAAAAAGCATTTTAATGGCCAAAGTATTCCACAATTTAGGATTTTCCAGAGAGGGTTATTTGTGAATAAACGTTCCTCCGGAGCGTTTGCAATGAACGGGCCGGGAGCATGTTGTTTCTTACACGACCACTAGAGCACCTCTAGTGGTCGTGTACGAAACAACATACACTTTAAAACGTGTCTCTGTGTCGTAATAAGGGCATGACCAATCGGCCTATATGGTCGTTTTTTGTAGGAGGACAGGCTGGTATGAATATGTCTAACTTGCTACTTTCTCATTTATATCCTATTTGGATGTATTGAAAAGTGTTATTATATGGACATCACTTAGGTAGAGCATTGAAAGAAGCAACACCTACCTTCACAGAAAAACATTACGCATGTTTTGATCCACTGATGAGCATAGGCCTGTACTACGAAGCCGGATTTTCGCTTAGCGAGCTAACTTCTTCTTCTTCTTCTTCTTCTTCTTCTTCTTCTTCTTCTTCTTCTTCTTCTTCTTCTTCTGGGTTTCCGGTCCTACGACGCTGGTTCACTTCTTAGCAAGATCTCCATGATACGTTATGCTGAACGGCTATCCTGGTCTGGAGCAGGTTAGGTTCCAGGATAAGAGATCAACTCAGTGAAAGCACTGCCTGCTGACCAATCAGAGCTCAGTGTGCGGAGTTTAAAGATATCAAGTCATATTACAGGAGAATGCTCCCTATCTCTGTTTCTTATCCTATATCTAATAGAACTGCTTGGGTCTTGATAGATTGAGTGGGGAAGTTCATGAGATCTTTCTAGAGGGTTATCAAGAATAACTTTTATCCAATGACCTTTTCCCTCTCTGTCTGTGTCTGTGTATTCTCTTGTTCCGATTAACCCAGCCAAATCTTTTTTCTTGTTTTGTATCTATATCTACGCCGGGATCCGGAGTCGAGGCTGATCCTCTCGCTGTAGTCCTGTGTCTTGGATCCTCTATCCCGAGTTCTGGATTAAGTCGTGGACTTCGGGTCGTGGCTGAACCTGTCTCTGCGGTCCTGCCTTGGGTCTCGTCATGCTGCTTCCCTGAAGGCTTCCACAGGATTGTAGCTGACATCCTCGTGGATTCATCTTCTTATTACAGACACATGCATTTCCTAACATTCGGTCTATATGCTGTAAAATGTATTATCTCTTCGATTTACACACGGCATCTATTGCACGTCTGTCCGTCCTGGGAGAGGGATCCCTCCTCTGTTGCTCTCCCTGAGGTTTCTCCCATGTTCCCCTTAAACTGTGGGTTTTCTCTGGAAGTTTTTCCTTGTACGATGTGAGGGTCTAAGGATAGAGGGTGTCGTTTTTCTCATACTGATATTCTGAACAATCTGTGCTGTTGTATTTGCTGTAAAGTGTCTCTACTGTAGGCTATTTTTATTATATGTACAGCACTTTGGCTCGACCAAAAATCGTTTATAAATGTGCTATATAAATAAAACTTGATTTGATTTGAGAAAGGAAATACAGAAAAGCTGCCATTGCAGGAAAGACGGCCGGCAAAAATCACCGACTGTGTGAACGTGAACATTAATAGAATATTACCTCCCATCTTCAGAGCAATCTGACTATTATAACATTAGCGTTAAGAAAGCTTACTTAAATATCTGACAGAAGTTAACATAAGTAACCGTATCAAAGTAACATTACGTACAGTCCGCGGCACTGTGAGTGCAGACGTCGATGTGTCCCATTATCATTCATATCACATCATAATGTATCATATATTTCCTTATCTGAGTCAGCTGAGCCGTATCTGGCCGTGCAACACTCACAGTGTCACATACTGTATGCAGAAGTATTATTTTCTAAACACTCGAGTCAAATGTAATTAAAGTCAGATCCACTCGACGGGGCAGTGATATCATAAACCCGTTAAGCATATAGAAAACAACAGTATAATTAATTTGATTGGATGTTTTAGCCGCAATGCACGTTGGGATATGGTGTTTCTGTGATGTGAAATCCGAAATTCATAAAAAAAAATAAAGAAATAATACTTTATTCCGAGTGTTCTTGCTTTTCTCTTTGGAAGTCATCACATAACGGCATTGTAATACACGGTTCGGCTGCATTAAATATTACACATCTGCCGTAGTTCTCTATTTATAGAGCCCTGGTGAGAAGACCTTTGGACAAACTGGAAGAAATGCCATCGAAACTGAATACGTGACGTGGATCATAAATATATCAGCAATTAAACAACATCTTCAATTTCTCTTCACACAATACGTCTCCTTGCAGTATCAACACTAATTCGGCAGACTTTTATATTTGATCCAATTGGTAGATAGGCTGTATTTACACCATAACGGTGCACAGCTGATAGAAAAGGACATGTAGTTTTTAAAGATATTACTGATTTTCTTTAAATTAAAGAATGTAAATACTGAGTTGAGAGAATAGTCAGGGGTTGTGGGTGATGGGAGACACATCTATGGAATCACAATTTCAATAGCTTACCATTAAATGACGGATATACCTTTCTGTCTGTGATGTTTTACAAATCAGATATTAATGTGTAGAACTACAATATGAGAAATAATATAGCAATATCCTGTAAGATTATGTGAAAACATGAATAAAACTACACATCTTCAGATGTTATACATACATAAGTGTCCTACACTAATAATACAAAGTTATTATGGCATTGTATGCTGTGTGTTATTTGTAACATCTTCATAAAGTATCATTTATTGTGTTAACACTGTAGACTTGACAGTTTTTTAACCAGCACTGCCTAGTGGTTAAAGCACGTTATTGAATTTTTGTATTGAATACGTTTTATTTGATGAAAATATTTAAATATAAAGAGTAGCCTATACAAAATAGGGGTAAAGTAGAAGGTCAATGATAGAAATATAGAATAGAAAATATCAGGAAGATACTGTAGTGATCTCAACAATAAAACAGCTAGTGCAGGACGTCCAAAGATATTAATTATCATTATTACTGATAACCAGGCGGCAGTTTAAAAAATCTATTTGACCTTTTATTTTGGGAGCTGACAAATAATGTGACAAATAATGTGGTCGATATGCAACAAATTGTCAGTTTTATTATTAAGACTGGAGTGGCCGTTGGGTGATTTAACTTTTTTCTGATAAAAGGAACATTTTAGTTACAGCCCTAGCTTTTATTAATGTAAGCGTTAGTTAACATGTGCATGTAGAATGCACATGTTGTTCTCTGTAATCCAGCTGTATGACATCCTTTCTTCCTCTCCATATGTCCCTTGTGGATCCATGTTTGTGCAGAGGTGGTGGTGGGTGGAACCAGCAGCAGCTCAGTGCCATATCACTGCCACACAATGTGAAGAGCAAGGTGGGAGGGAGGGTAAGAAGAAAGACATATGAAAATAGATTGAAGGGGGGAGGGAAAGAGGGGTTCTATGGGAAGATGGAGGAATTGGAAAACAGGGAGGGAGGCAGATTAGGGGGGTGTAAGAGAAGAGGGAGATGCGTCACACCAAAACATTAGTATGCAATCAAGTTGCTGGTGCGGTAAGAGCTGCTGCAGCCTTTCAGATCTACACTGCAATGCCACACACACACACACACACACGCACACACACACACACACACACACACACACACACACACACACACACACACACACACACACACACACACACACACACACACACACACAAACCAAACTCCCTCCATTGTCTGGGAGAAAATAAAGGGAAAGAAAACAATATTTGCATGTCAGTTTTTGGAGAGCAGATTCATGTATCCAGTTATTGATCCATGTCACCACTTTCATTTGCAGCAGAGGGGCTTATTAGAGGGCTGGGGCTGGAAATGAGCCAGGGCTGCAGACACACACACACACACACACACACACACACACACACACACACACACACACACACACACACACACACACACACACACACACACACACACACACACACACACACACACACACACACACACACACACACCTCTATAGATAGAAAGATAGATAGACAGACAGACAGACTGATAGATAGATGGATCGAGAGAGAGAGAGAGAGAGAGAGAGAGATAGAGAGATATGCAAATGCAACGCATTACCATGAACTGTAATGTTGCCTCTGACTGGGTAGAAGGAGAGGACGAAAGGCTGGAGGAGATTTATTTATTTGTGAAGTTTACTTTAGTTGGTCCTCCCATTAGATTACAATAACAGAAGCTGTTGAGGTTTGATATTAAAGTAAAGTAAAATGTGTGCAGAGCAGGAAACTGCAGCCCTTTGTGATGTTTGTTCTTTCAACAGCATGCCTGAAGAGTATGTGTGTGTGTGTGTCTTTCGGTGGGGGAGGGGGACGAAGACATTGATGAGCTGCACCCCTCCCTCTCTCCATTGCCGTGGTCCTTGGCAGGTCCGCGTTACCATGGCAACGCTCACATTGCCGCAGGCTGGCTGGAGTGAGGCGCGCTGGTTGAAAAAGAAATCGAGAGAGAGAGATGACTGCAGAGGGAAGGAAGGCCAGGCGAGAATTGGCTCTCCAATTCATTACCCCTACAACACCCCCCCCGAACACACACACACACACACCCTCCCCCCAAACCTTATCACTGGTGTGGCTGCTGTGGGCCGCTGAAAGGCCTCTGCTCTGCTCAGTAGTCTGAACACGTTGGATCCAAACTTCAGACCGCATTTATTATTCATCCTCTTCCTCGGCAGACAGCAACACGCGCACACACACGCGCGCGGGCGCACACACACACACACACACACACACCAGCGAGAAGCTTATACTCATTATTACACATAATAGCGCTTTGCATCATTATCTTAACTTTGGATAGTGTAACACATTAGTGGAGAAAACACAGGCAGGTGTAGGAGGACTGTAGATGGATGTGAGTAACAGCAAAGGTCTTAGCTCACGTTTGACCCCAGTGACCTTCGAGGTGAGCCTCTGCATACTGCACTGGAGGACTGTAGGTGAGGTTTTGGTAAAATATTGTTGTGTCTTTCAATATGAGAAAGTCCCACGAAATGTGTTTTATTCAAAGGAGAAGTCGTTTTTTAAACAGATTATTTTTGTTAACTTGTTTTGACTTTCGTCCACCCATAATTATATTCCTACGCACCCCAAGGCTGTTTTTTTCCCCGCCAGAAAAAGATAGTGCTTATTTCCGTTTAAAGGGCAGGAGCTTCTTTGTTAGATGATTTTCATAATGTCTAACCAAGGAAAGAGGAAAGGGAAAAAAGACAAAATAAGCAGAAATAATTAAAACACCATAAATCTACAGAAGTGGTTAAAATCAGGTATATACCCAGAACATAGTCATATTGTTTTTTTTAAAGAGAGATGGATTCCCTTTGTTTTTGTGATGCTTTCCTGTGGGGTATTCTATAGGTTTGTGTGCATGTAAATGGTCTGCAAAGGCTAACATCCCTGTGTTCCCTCCAGAGGGGGTTTCTCTCCTACACACTCCACCCACCATTCCTAAAATGAGTGCATTGGACACCTTTGTATAGCCCTGTGATATAGTGACATCACTATGTAACACTCTCCATTCATGTAACCAATCAGAGCAGACTGGGCTTTGGTTTCAGACAGAGGGTGAAAAGAGGTGCTGCAGCACAGGCACTGTCACGGTTGAGTGAAGGAAGCAGGACCCAAATGCAGATAACTCTGATAAACCTTTATTTCAAGGATAATGAAACTAATACAGACAAAACAGAACACTCACCGGTGAACTCAGTCACCACCAAAAGACGAACCAACACTGAACACAGGAAGAGACAAGACTAAATACAGGGAGGGGTAATCACGAGACGAGAAACAGCCGGGCAGGGGAGGAGAAACACAAGGGCCACAGGTGAACACAATCAGACAACTAGACACACCAGGGAAACTAACGACGGGAGGAAAAACACAGGGAAAAGGACCAGACAATATACCAAGAGGAAAACATGACAGCAAACACCCAAAATACAAAACTACAAACGTGACATAACATGAGAATCGTGACAGAACCCCCCCCCCCAAGGGACGGATTCCAGACGTCCCTAAAAAAAAAACTAAAAAAAACACAAAAGTCCAAAACCTCAAGCAGGGTGGGTGGAGGGGGTCCGGAGTAGGGACACAACACTAGGGCCAGCAAGGTGGGTGGAGGGGGTCTGGAGGACGGGTTTTGGGCTGACAGCCCAGGAGCACAGCGGAGGGCCCGGAAGGGATCTCGGGCGGACGGCCCGGGGGCAAGGCAAAGTCCAAGGTGGGGGTCTCGGGCGGACGGCCCGGGGGCAAGGTAGAGTCCATGGAGGGGCGAAGACCACAGCGGGCAAACTCAGGGGGCCGAGCATGAGGGTGAAGGCAGCGGCAGGAAGAGTCAGGGGGCCGAGCATGAGGGCGAAGACCGTGGCACTCAGGGGGCCGGGCTCGAGGGCGAAGACCGCGGCTCTCAGGGGGCCGGGCTCGAGGCCGAAGACCGCGGAACTCAGGGGGCCGGGCTCTTAGGGGGCCGGGCTCGAGGGCGAAGACCGCGGCTCTCAGGGGGCCGGGCTCGAAGGCGAAGACCAGACAGCTCCGGAGGCCGGGCAGGAAGGCGCTGACGGGACAGCTCCGGAGGCCGGGCAGGACCCGGTGTCGGCCGGACAGGAACCAGAGCCGGTGGGACAGGCTTCGGCAGGATCCCTCACGGAAGAGGACCAGGAGTTGGCAGGACCCCCGGCGAGACAGGTAACGGCGGGACTTCCAACGGAACAAGACATGGGATTGGCAGGACTCTCAGCGGAAGAGCAGTTGGCGGGACCTCCAACGGCACAGGACATAGGGTTGGCAGGACCCCCGGCAGAAGAGTAGACGGCGGGACCCCCAACGGGACAGGACACAGGGTTGGCAGGACCCCCGGCAGGAGAGTAGTCGGCGGGACCTCCAACGGCACAGGACATAGGGTTGGCAGGACCCCCGGCAGAAGAGTAGTTGGCGGGACCCCCAACGGGACAGGACATAGAGTTGGCAGGACCCCCAGCGGAACCTCCAACGGCACAGGACATAGGGTTGGCAGGACCCCCGGCAGAAGAGTAGACGGCGGGGCCTCCAACGGCACAGGACACAGGGTTGGCAGGACCCCCAGCGGAACCTCCAACGGACCAGGACATTGGGTAGGGACTTGAGAGGGAACTCGAGAGGAGACTCGAGAGGGGACTTGAGAGGCGACTCGAGAGGTGACTTGAGAGGTGACTCGAGAGGTAACTCGAGAGGTGACTCGAGAGGGAACTCGAGAGGAGACTTGAGAGGAGACTCGAGAGGTGACTTGAGAGGGAACTCGAGAGGAGACTTGAGAGGGGACTGGAGAAGAGACTCGAGAGGAGACTTGAGAGGGGACTCGAGAGGTGGCTTGAGAGGTGACTCGAGAGGTGACTCGAGAGGTAGCTCGAGAGGAGACTAGAGAGGGAACTGGAGAGGAGACTTGAGAGGGAACTGGAGAGGAGACTTGAGAGGGAAGTCGAGAGGGAAGTCGAGAGGGGACTTGAGAGGGGACTTGTGTCGGTCGGTACGCCGACAGGACACGAGGAGCTGGCGTTGGCTGGAGAGCCAGCAGGAGACGAGGTGCTGGAGTCGGCCGGTACGCCGACAAGACTCGGGGAGCTGGCGTCGGCTGGGGAGCCAGCAGGAGACGAGGTGCTGGAGTCGGCCGGTACGCTGACAGGACTCGGGAACTGGCGTCGGCTGGAGTGACAGCATGAGACGAGGTGCTGGAGTCGGCCGGTACGCCGACAAGACTCGGGGAGCTGGCGTCGGTTGGGGAGCCAGCCCTGTAGCCGAAACTGGAGTCGGGCCCATGGCTTCTGGGGCCGGTACTGAAGTCGGAACCATGGCTGCTGGGGCCGGAACTGAGGCCGGAACCATGGCTGTGTCAGCCAGTTCTGTTGCCGGAACCATGGCTTCTGGGACCTGTACTGGAGCCCGAACCATGGCTGCTGGGGCTGGAACCAGGGCTGGAACCATGGTAGCTGGGGCCAGGACTGGGGCTGGAACCATGGCTCTTGGGGCTAGGGCTGCTAGCTTGGCCTTGCGACTCCTTCTCTTAGCAGCCGCCTAAATACTCCGTGGACCTCCATAAGCCAGACGAGTTCCAGAATACGACTCCTGGATAGGAGCAGGAACTGGGGCAGAAGCATGGGTTGACTCCAGACGGAACACACCGAGACGTTTGTAGTCAGCAGGCTGGAAATCACACTCCCAGAGGAAGTTCAAAATCCAGCCAGGTAAGAATTTCAACAAGTCTGGTTTCTCCATAGCCAACCGGTGCGCCTCTACCAGAGCGGCTTCCTTCTGCAGAACACTGGACGCTCCCTTCCACCAATCATAGCAGCAAGCCAAATAAAAGGAAAAATGTTGTAGTTCCACCTCAAAAGGATCATCTGCTGGGTCCATTTCTGGTTGGTTCGTACTGTCACGGTTGAGTGAAGGAAGCAGGACCCAAATGCAGATAACTCTGATAAACCTTTATTTCAAGGATAATGAAACTAATACAGACAAAACAGAACACTCACCGGTGAACTCAGTCACCACCAAAAGACGAACCAACACTGAACACAGGAAGAGACAAGACTAAATACAGGGAGGGGTAATCACGAGATGAGAAACAGCCGGGCAGGGGAGGAGAAACACAAGGACAACAGGTGAACACAATCAGACAACTAGACACACCAGGGAAACTAACGACGGGAGGAAAAACACAGGGAAAAGGACCAGACAATAACCCAGGAGGAAAACATGACAGCAAACACCCAAAATACAAAACTACAAACGTGACATAACATGAGAATCGTGACAGGCAGTATGAGAACAGAGCTTTTTGAACATTAAAGCATGGAGACATGTCCCAGTAGAGACACTAAACATAAATATGAACCTGTAAATGAGCAGAATAGGGCCCCTTTAATCCAAAGCAGAATATAAATCATTGATGCTCGGCTCCCCCTCACAGCCAGCCCCCTGCAGCACCTTCAGCTCCTCCAGTCAAACGTCGCTCTGCAACCTGCCTCCCTGCCTGAGCCTGACCTCTGACCCCTCAGCTGCTGCACCGAGCGGTGAGCGTGGTGCATTCAAGGGGACAGACACACTCAGCCGGGTTGCTAAGATACAATATGGCTGATCAGGTCTGCTGAACACATCCATCAGTATAGTATAGTATTCGTTTATTAGTCCCCGGGGGGAAAATGGGTTGCAGCACATCACAGAGGCATTTAAAAAGTTAAGACAATACATCACTAACAACAACATAGACACATATAAAAACAAACAGACATAAGAAAACCAGATATCGACAGACATGACAAGGGGCCTATAGGCCCTCATATCATGAACCTCAAAACCTCCCTACCTCAGATCACAATCAGAAATCCATTATTCGTACCACAGCGGGAAATGTACAGTGTTACAAAAACGTTAATCAAATCAAGTTCACATCCATCGTAAACAAAATAAGTAGCAGCTGGTGATGATATGAAGTAAATCATGATATTTGTAATCAAATATTTCAATAAAAAAAAAATACAAATCAAATTTGAACAATTAACTTTCCTCTAAATAATCAAAAGTAATGGATGCAGTGACTCGTTTTGGAAGGGCTAGAAGAATCTTACCTTACTGTAATGCCGCTTGAAAAACAACATCTGACATGATGTCTAGTCTTAAATCATGATACCATTAATACATTGTAGTGATATCATAATAAAGTCTATATTGCAGCCAACAGAGATGATCTCTTCAACAGGGTTGTAACAGTCTGAGCCTGTGAAGTAACAGCCAGTTATTATACAATCAATAATACACTGCTGCTGTTTTATTTCTACAAACTAAGACTCATATACATCAATCAATCAATGTTTATTTATATAGCCCAATATCACAAATGTTACATTTGTCTCAGTGGACTTCACAGTTTGTACAGACTTAACAATATTTCTAATACAAATGCATAACCGCCTGAGAGAAGACACACCCCTGCACATTTTGTATCCATTCTTTTTGGTGTCTTCACTGCTGCTCCAATAGTGATGCCATTAAAGCTTCAATGGGGGCAGAATTAAGCATTGCATATGCACACATTGTGTTTTAAAGGTTGGAAACATTCTGTTTGCTGATATGTAAGTGTTGCTTAAAGGTGGGGTAGGTAATTTTAGAGAAACCAGCTCGAGTGCGCTATAATTTGAAAATACACAGCCGGAACAAATCTGCCACTTCCTTACAGAGCCCCTCCTCCAACACACACGAACGCGCACATGACCAATGAGGGCACGAGATAAGTTTGTGCACAGATGGAAGGCTGACAGGCAGGTAGGCCATCCAGTTACTTTAGCCGGGCCGGCTCAGATGATTGGTCGTGCTTTTTACAGTACTACGGCTTCCACGGATGACACTTTTGTATGGATTTTTTGTCAAAGCACGTAAGATATTCATTGCTATCGGGATGTTAAGAGCATTCCATGGAATTTAACAAAAAGTGTATCTAGAGCTGGATCTCAAACTTACCTACCCCTTTAAGTCACTCCAAATGTAAAAAACAACAAAAGGAAATTAAACACAAACCATCATATAGTACTACTGTTGCACTACAAGTTTTTATTAACAGTTTCATTTATTCACATTTGATGTTTAGCAAGTGTCTTATATATCTTGGCATTTTCTAGACTCAAGCATGTTGTTTTAATCAAGCTCTTACGTCCTCTTGCTTGCTTTTATGCTGCATTGACACATTTGTTAAATTAACCTGCATGGTATAGTAACAATGTAACTTATCTGACACAATACAAGCGGTTGAAAAAGATCAGGTTGTGTGATAATATGAACATTCTACTTTGTTAGTATATTGCCTGCAATCCTTCAGCTTGTTTTTTTTAATTTTGCAAGTTTACCACCAAGAAAAGCTACAATCAATAAATCCAGGACTGGAGGTTAATTCCACCCTCATTGGATGGACCTTGGTGAGCTTCACTGTTTCAGAGGTCGAAATTCTGTCCAATTAAACTCTGGGTGAGGAAAACATGGCCAGGTCAAAAAGGGAAAGTATCACATAATCCAAAACAAACGTTTTAATGGTATAAATGCACACATTAGTTTCCAAAACAGAATGTATTTTGTAGCATTTGTATTTGAGGATATTATGACTTTACAAGGAAACAAATCATAGCATAGTGTGACTGTGAGTGGGAGTAAAAAGTGTCTATCGGCCGTGCTGATTGGTTGGTCTTTGCACTTTGTGTTGACCTGTTTGTTTTCATGCATCACTCAAGAGACAAAGCGTCCTCCACAGCTGCAGGTATGACTCCATGTGAAGTGACACTGCAGAGAAGTGTTGGAGTGGATCCAGCTTACATAATCAGGTTAGTATGATTAGATATCTCGTGGGTAACGTTAGCTCAGCGTTTCATCCCTGAGATCTTGAGATCCAGACTTCAGACGACTAAAATCTTAAGGAGGCTAGAATCAAAAACAATTAAGACAAGAGTTTGGTAAAAAATGTGGATTAAAACTGGAACAAAAGTCAATTATTGACAACAACCACAACGCTAACGCATGCTGAAACAGGCGTGACGGGTAACCAGAACGAGAACAACAAATTAAAAGGACTCAAAGCTGCAATTTAAATTCCAGATTTCTCTAGGTTTAAAAATGGGTGGATACATCTGGAAAAGTGCACAATTCAAAAATATATTAAATCAATCATGTAAGATATACCAGGCTTAAAGTAGCAGGCACCATTACTTGTTCACTCCTTCTCCCTTATCAGAATGTTCACAGCAGGTGTTTGACTTTTAACCTACTCATCACCAACTTGCTTCTCTAAAAAAAAAAACTTATTATTTTTCTTGTAGCTTGGAAATAAATGTAGCAAAGTGTGGTGACCAAGTGACAGCTTCTATGTGCAACAAAAGGATGTGCAGTTATCACTTCTTAGGACAGAAGACATTGACTTACATTCATCTACTGGACACTAACCCTAACCAGAAGAGAACCCTACCTTCACAATAAACCAAGTTTTCACAGCAAAATGTAACGATGTATACAATGGGGACTTGCATTTTGTCCCCATAATGTGAAAATGTAACCAAAACATGAGATATACACGCCCACACACAGACACACACACCCAAACACAGTCTGACTGATGCAACCACACTGGCATAACTGCAGTTGGGTGCATAACATGCTCATCTACAGAGCTGGCCAGCTCATACATTTTCTTCACTTCAGGAACAATGAGGGACGGTTGTAATTGTTGGATTTTAACCTCCCACACGGACACGTACGCACGCACACACAGAACTTCGATCTCTGATCTGACAATAAATGTGACTTTGACTATGACTAATGACCAACATACTGTCGAACAGCCCTGTAGTTGCCGGTGTTTATGAAGGCCAGCTCTTCAGTGGCAGGTGTTGTGACTTATCCTAATATTTCAGCCACAAAGCCTGAAGGCTCTCATCGTGAGACTAAAACCAAATGACGGTGCAATTAGAACTTTGATTCTATGCCTGGACACATTTATGTGTGCTCAAAATTGTCATGGGCTTGTGAATTGAGTTGAGTCTACGCCTTATCTCAGTGTTTTGTTGAATCTCTTCTCTTTTTTTGTGCGAGGTAGCCTTTATTAGAGAGAGAGATTTAAAAGAGTGAGATAGAGGGGATTATAGGGTATGATTCAAACCTGTGTCTGCTGCAGCAGGGCCAAGCCTTAGTACATGATCTACAGTATAAGCTTTACCAGGATTTGTGTATACGTTATGGTAGAGGGTATATCCTTTATACATCGGTAAAGGGTTGTGTCTGAGATTCAAATCCAAAACACCTTTTTTGCAAATCAGAAAATAAACTCACAGTTGTCTGGCTTTGCGTTCTATGTGCCTCTGAATAATAAATTGGTGTTCATCTATAGCCCTGTCTCTGTACATGGGAAACAAACAAAGTGTCTGAGATAAACAACGCTGTTCCAGCCAGGAGAGCGAAAACTTCTGAAGGAGCCCTGCTTGTTTGGGGGTTGAATTCAAATATCAATGGCTGATTTGTTGCACCAAGAAATGCAAGCTAACAATTGAAAACGCTTTCAGAAAGGTTTATTTGCGTAATAAGAAAACATAAAATGCAAAATAAATATAGAATAAATGAATGTGCATTGTCATAAGCCTAGCTTACTCGTTACAAAATAAAATATTATTTTTATTTCACGTAATGATCAGTAATTTCCCATATTTCTTGGTATATATACTTCCACCTCATACAGATCCCCCCCATTATATTACCTAAAAGTGTATTTGTTGAGGACCATTTGAAAATCTTCTCTCCCCCTACACAGAAAAAACTGAAACGTTGGCTTAAAGGTCCCATGACATGGCCATTTCTACTGATCATAATTCCATTGTTGAGGTCTACTAGAATAGATTTACATTGTTCAATGTTCCAAATTCACATTGGTTTCTCATACAGCATCTCTGTATAGTATGTGTATTCACTCTTTGCTTTAGCACTGGATATCTTCTGGATATCTTCTGTCTCGCGCATGCGTAGGTCGAATATTTATATCAACAAAGTCACGTGTGACCTCGTATGACCCCGGAAGGCATAAGTTCCGGTGTTGTCAACGAGTTCAGTTCTTTTTCATCTTCTCGCTGCGCAGGTTACTACTTTTTGAGTAGAAGCCAAGCTAGCTTATTGAAAATTAAGATTCTAGCACATCGCTACCTGTAGCCTTGTGATCGTCTCGATCGGAGCTGCGGGCTAGGAAAACGCTCGCCCTCCAAAGGCTGCGACGAGCTAGCTGTCCGCCCTCCCAAGGGAGGGGACCACGGTGTTCACCGCTCGGACCCTAGGAGCTCCGGAGAGCGGACGCTCCTGCACGTCAGCCGGTGAGATCGCTACCATTTATCGCTAATTGTGCTATCTATTCTCAAGCTAATGAGATAACTGTGTACAAGTTAGCCGAGGGCTCTCGCTAATTTGTTACTGCGCTAGTGAAGGGCGTCTCCGCCCCCCTCTCACTACAAACATTTGGTTCCTTGCCTGTTCTATCGTCCAGTTAGCTGAGTGTTTTCGTTCAAGCTAACTGTTACGGCGCTAGTGAAGGGAGCGTCTCCGCCCCCCTCTCACTACATACATTTGGTTCCTTGCCTGTTTTATCGTCCAGTTAGCTGAGTGTTTTCGTTCAAGCTAACTGTTACGGCGCTAGTGAAGGGAGCGTCTCCGCCCCCCTCTCACTACATACATTTGGCTCCTTGCCTGTTCTATTGTCCAGTTAGCTGAGTGTTTTCGTTCAAGCTAACTGTTACGGCGCTAGTGAAGGGAGCGTCTCCGCCCCCTCTCACCGCATACATTTGTTTCCTTACCTGTTCTATCGTCCAGTTAGCTGAGTGTTCTCGCTCAAGCTAACTGTTACGGCGCTAGTGAGGAGAGTGTCTTCGCTCCCCTCTCACAGCTCACAATTAGTTCCTGTTCTATCCCCAGTTAGCAGAGTGCTCTCGCTCAAAGCTAACTTGCTACAGCGCTAGTGAAGAGAGTGTCTTCGCTCCCCTCTCACAGCTCACAATTAGTTCCTGTTCTATCCCCAGTTAGCTGAGTGCTCTCGCTCAAAGCTAACTTGCTACAGCGCTAGTGAGGAGAGTGTCTTCGCTCCCCTCTCACGGCGCACAATTGGTTATTTTATTTAATCGTTTATTTGACAGGGACATGCACTGTAATGAACACTTAAGACATTTAAATATGTCATGCGTAACAGTGCCAGAATTAGCTTTGAGCTACTTTCCATTCCCTCACATAAAACATTTAAGGAAATTACATTTTACGAACATGGTAAAAAACAAAATACATGATATGCAAGGAGTGGCAACGACATATAAAGTGCATCCATCCTCCAATTAACTGAGTGCTCTCACTCAAAGTTAACTTGCTACAGCGCTAGTGAAGAGAGTGTTTCCGCTCTCCTCTCTCTGCACACAGTTGGTTCCTGTTCCACCCTCCAGTTAACTGAGTGCTCTCTCTCAAAGTTAACTTGCAGCCCTAGTGAAGAGAGTGTTTCCGCTCCCCTCTCCCTGCACACAGTTGGTTCCTGTTCCATCCTCCAGTTAACTGAGTGCTCTCGCTCAAAGTTAAAGGTGACCTATCATGCAAAATGCACTTTTGTACGTCTTTTATACATGAATATGTGTCCCCGGTGTTCCAGGGAACTCACCAAGTGTCAGAAAACACCCTCTCTATTTTCATCCATACCCAAATCTCTTAAAAAGGGGCTGCAACGGATCTGATACAGACTGATCCAGATTTAAACACTTCTATGACGTCACAGAAGTGGGGCTACGGCTATTGGGCCAACTCCACCAATCAGGAGGAGACAGCCACGGACATTGCCGTTCGAAAGCGCTGGAGACGCTGTAGTACATATGCCAGGCCTGTAGATGGTGCTGTTCTCACAGAATCAACCCATCAGCATGATCTGTTTGCAGTGACGTGCGGTGAGGTTCATGGCTGGTGAGGCACTGACTCTTTCAGAGTCAGATTTACAAATATTATATTTTGACCTTAATCGAAATATTCGGTTATTTTCAAAAGCTTTTTTAGTCTGATGCTTCGATTCATTTTAAACAGACCGTTCAACAAAAGGAAACCCAAAATCTAAATATTGGATTGTTCTTTCTTAGTAAGATCCCATTTTCATTACAATTGGGGTCTTACCTTGACTTGAAGATGAAGTCCATGCTATCCTTCTGGACAACAATCTCTATTACTTTTTTGTAAAAGTTCTCCTTATCTTCCTGTAGTTTCAAAAGTCTAGTTTGTTGTTAGCGTCTACCGTCTCTAATAACAGTAGCAACAATAACATGTGGGCTCACGTGCGCCCCCTTCAGTGCGGCAGAGGTTATGGCTGCCTCCCCTGGTGCTTTTTTCATTGCCGTTGTATGATGAGACCAGCAAGCCTAAATATCATATATACGTGAAATAAGTTATTTAGAGACTATGGATGGCGAGGATAAATGTAATAAAGGGATCTACATTACCAACATTACATTGGTGACATACAGTGAGATGGTGCAGGCATGCGCTTAGGGCCCGCTTTCCAGCCAGTTTCTGTGGGGTGACGCATTCTAAGGTGAGGCAGAGCTCATCTGTGCCTCACCTCACCCCACAGTAACTGGCTTGAGCGCGCTCACAAAATAAGTGCCCGCGTTAAATTAGTGCCCGCGCTCCAGCCAATTACTGTGGGCTTATGAGAGGCAGAGCTCGTCCCTGCCCCACTTCTCATCGCTACCTGTAGTTGTAGCGGAGACTATAAAAAGCGATTGGAATCATACATAAATCACATTTACAACACAGATCAGTGGAGACATTTTATTATTATTACTATTTAGTTTTTCTTTAGTTGTTTTCCCGTTACATTGGAGTATAACAGGTGAGGCTCTGCCTCCACTGCCTCCACTGCCTCCCCTGACTGCACGTCACTGTCTGTTTGGTATTATTGAGAATGGAAAAATAAAAAGTATAAATATGCCTTATATAGGTATGGTCCTACAATATATTATTCAAATATAGCATGATAGGTCGACTTTAACTTGCTACAGCGCTAGTGAAGAGAGTGTTTCCGCTCCCCTCTCACTGCACACAGTTGGTTTAATGCCCGTTCCATCCTTCAGTTAGCAGAGTGCTCTCGCTTAGGCTAACTCGCTACGGCGCTAGTGGAGAGAGTATTCCCGCTCTCCTCTCACAGCATAAAACCATTAACTGACTTCATTGTTCTCACCCCAGTTAGTAGAGTGCTCACGCTCAAGCTAACTACTATTGTGCTCACTCCCTTCCACTGCATATTTGTTTCCTCGTCCAGTTATTTACAGTCAGCTGAGTGCTCTAGCTATTGCTACCGTAGGTCTAACGGCTCTAACACCTGTATGGCTCCTCTTTAACCAGAGGATGGCCATGACCTTTGCCCCTCTTGTCTTGGCATCGAGCATCTGAGGGAGGGCCTTTCGGAGGACCCGTGCATGAATTGCACCATCATGCCTCGTGCGGTAGGAGCTTCTAGACTAGCCGAGGTTGAACTACTGACTGAGGGTGGCCTTCCCACTGCACAGTCGACTCTGCACAGCCCAACCTACCCATCCTAGGCGGTGCACCCGCAGCCCAAGAAGAGGACTAAGCCTGATAGGCTGTCCTCCAGGGTGGACCTACTCACTACTGAGCTAGCCCAGATGAAGTCACTCCTCTTGGCTCTCCATTCTGGTGCCCGTGCAGAGCACGCCGCTGCATCCGATCCACCTGTGGCTGAGCTGGTTCTAGATGAAGACGTGTTCTCGATGGCAGCTTCAGCCACTCAATTTGATGAGTATGACGGGGAGAGCCCATCCCATGCTTCTGGGCCTGGCTCCTGTACCTCAGCTCATGGTCCCTCGGAGGAGGCAGATGACGGCTCCATGGGTACCGTCATTCGCATGGCACTGGCTCACCAGCAGCTGGATGCGCAGCAGCCCGAAACAGCGCCTGCCAGTATGTTCTTTAGGCGCACTCCGGCACACGCCACCTTTACTGTTCCTCCCTCTTGTGAGTATCTGAGGGAGTTACATGCATGCTGGAGGACACTAAGGCTCTTTACAGTCTTACGTCCGATGGCCGAGCCCTGGCAGCCATGCAGGATGCGGCAAGAATTGGCCTTGACCACACGCCGGCTGTTGAGCCTACCATTGCTTCCCTCATAGTTTCTCCTGACGAAGCTCTGAGGTCGGAGGCCAGGTGCCCTCGACTCCAATGTCGGGTCACTGATGACCTGCTCACTAAGGCTTACGATGCAGCGGCGCGCATGGGCCGTATAGGCAATTCCCTCTCTCACCTCATGCTCGCCCTCTCAGCTTCCCCGCAGCAAGATGCTCTTAGCGCTTCCTCTACCAGCCTCAGTGACGCCTCATTACAGGCGTTCGCTCTGATGTCTAGAGAGCTTGGGCGCCTAATGTCCACGCTCGTCCAGACTCGTCGCCAGGTTTGGCTGACACAGTCACTCTTATCAGAGACATGTAGGACTCTCCGTCCACCGCTACGGTCCTGTTAACTCGCCCCCAAGGCAGCCTCGGTATCCGGTGCCTAACCGTCGCCCCCCCCAGAGCCAGAGGCCGGGGGGCAAGGTACTGAGGGTCTGAGGCCGGCTGTTGGTTATTTCTCCCAGCAGCAGCTCAACTACCGGGTAGCTCAAGCTTCAGACCCCTGGGTGGTTTCCACCTAACCCAAGGGTACAAGCTTCAGTTCCGACGCTGGCCCCCAGTCTTCAGCCGGGTCAAGATGACTACCATAAGCGACCTGGCAAAAGAAATCGCCCTAAACCAGGAGCTGTCAGTCCTCCTTGCCAAGGGTGCAATCGAGCCTGTGGACCCCATCTCACAGATGTAGGTCGAGTAGAAGCCCCCGGGCTTCTACTCGACCTACTTCCTGGTAAGGAAGAAAGGCGGTGGACTTCGCCCAATCCTCGATCTGAGGGGACACAACAAGTTCCTAAATATTTTACCTTTCCATGTGCTGAGCACAGCGGACATTCTTCGTACCGTGGCCAGGGGGGAATGGTTCACGTCCGTCGACTTGAAGGACGCTTATTTTCATGTGCATATTGTGCCTCATCACAGGCAGTTTCTTCGCTTTGCCTTCAGAGGCCGTCATTTCCAGTTCAGGGTGTTCCATTCGGACTCTCCCTCTCCTTAGACGACTGGTTAATCTGTGCACCATCCCGGTTACAGACGATCCAGGACACGGCTCTCCTTCTCTCTCATGTCGCCCGGCTAGGCCTCATGGTGAACATGGAGAAGAGTTGTCTGAACCCCTCTCAGAGCCTAACCTTCATTGGGGTGGCTCTGGACACAGTCACTCAACCAGCGAAAGCAGTGTTCTCGCCCCCACTCCTGGTAGACGTGATGCTTTATTCTAGCAGCAGCCGACTGGATAGGCTGTCCTGCTGAAACTTCTTTTTTTTCCAGCTAGGTGAAGGCAGTGCTCTTGCTCCCGCTCCCTCTGCTGGTAACATGGGTGTAGTTACATCCCTTTTGTGTTCGGCGAGTAGGAGCGTTGCTCTGCTCTTTCCGTTCAGCAGGTAGCTGGTGAAGGCTGTGTTCTCGCACCCCGCTCCCGCCTACGCTGCATCTGGCATTCGTTATTAACTCAACCAGTGAGGGCGGTGTTCTCGCCCCTGCTCCTGGTAGACGCGCTGCTTCATTCTAGCAGCAGCTACCTGGCTAAACTGCCCTGTTAAATTTCCTTATCTAATCCACCTAGGTGAATGCGGTGCTCGCTCCCGCTCTCTCTGCTGGTAACGTGGTGTAGGACATTTACATTCCTCTCTGTGTTCGGCGTGTAGGAGCATTGCTCTACTCTTTACGTTCAGCAGGTAGCTAGTGGAGGCTGTGTTCTTGCACCCGCTCCCGGTTACGCTGCATCTGGAATTCGTTATCAACTCAACCAGTGAAGGCAGTGTTCTCGCCCCCGCTCCTGGTAGGCGTGTTGCTTGATTCTAGCAGGAGCCGCCTGGCTAGGCTGTCCTGTTAAACTTCCTTGTTTAACCCAGCTAGGTGCGGGCCTGTCCATCTGCTGCACAGACTCTGCTGTGGGACGCCTTGGCGTCTCCCCAACAGGAAGGACCTCTTGTCTCAGTTGGAGGGTCGGATGTGGCACCCCGACCCCTGCCGCCTCCAGCTGTGGGTCTGGCCACTGGAGGGCCCGACCCACTGCTGAGCGACTGCAAAGAGTTTGTCAGGAAGACTATTCTCAGATGCCAGGGCACCATCTACTCGTAGGCAGTACGAAAACAGGTGGAAACTGTTTTGTTTTTTTGACTGGTGCCAAGGGCGAAATGAGGACCCAGTATATTGCTCGGTGCCTACGACTCTTGAGTTCCTGCAGTCCCTCCTGGACGACGGCCGGTGTCCCGCTACCGTCAGGGTGTATGTGGCTGCTATATCAGCTCAACACGCAAGGGCTGACAACAGCACAGTGGGAGCCATAGGTTGGTATCCCTCTTTTTAAGGGGGAGCTCTGAGGCTTCACCCCCCCGAATATCCCAAGGGCCCCTACATGGGACCTGCCCTTGGTGCTGGATGCCCTATGCTCGCCTCCTGTTGAACCTTTGTTACAGGCAGAACTGGAGTGACTCTCAGCTAAGACTGCTTTCCTTCTTGCCTCTCACCTCAGCAAAGCGTGTAAGCGAGCTTCAGGCCTTGTCCGTGAACAGCTCGTGTCTGAGGTGGAACTCAGATGGCTCAGGTGTCACCTTATGGCCGAACACAGCGTTCCTCCCTAAGGTGCAAGGACATATGTGCTGCGGCCACATGGGCATCCCAGAGCACATTCGCCAGATACTACAGGGTGAATGTTGCCGCCCCTCACCCGCTGGGTGTGGTCCTCCTGCAGAGTCAGCCTAGGCCATCCTTATAGCAGGGGGAGTATTCAGACTTCCTCGTGACTCTGTTGGTATAGGTCATCCAGTGCTAAAGCACCGCCTCTGGCGGTCAGTAAGGATGAAATAGAACGATAGTTACGTATGTAACTACGGTTCTATGAATACTGGATGACCGCCAGAGGCGGTGCTTTAGCACTGGATATCTTCCGTCTCGCGCATGCGTAGGTCGAATATTTATATGTGACCTCGTATGACCCCGGAAGGCATAAGTTCCGGTGTTGTCAACGAGTTCAGTTCTATGGAATCTTCTCGCGGAAACACGAGATTCCGAGTGACCAAGAAACTCTGGCGGTCATCCAGTATTCATAGAACCGTAGTTACATACGTAACTATCGTTTTACTTGCTACAGGGTGTATGTGGCAGCGGGGCGTGGTTAGGGCGCCGGAGTGAAGGGAGTGGCTCGGCCGGAGGCCAGACAGCTGATCGGAATCAGGTAATCAGTGACTGAATGAAATCATGTCGTAACCTGGTTCTGGTCTGTCTTGCAGTAGGCGGGATCCTGGAAGGTCGCCAAAGGACCTGTTAAGGTTCCCACACGGGCAACGTTTTGAGACCCGTGTTGTATACTTGGTTTCGGTGCTAATAAACACCTGTGTTCAACCCAAACCCTGCTCTTTCCGTCCCTCCTTGAACCCTGTGTGAGCGGAGAGGCTCACAGTGTACTTTGAGGGTTTGTGACTCTGCAGACCGTTTACATGCAGAAAACGCTACATAACACACAAGGGGATGGGTAATAACCGGAAAAGCATGTCATGGGACTTTTAAGTGTATTACATTTCACATAACTGTATTAAATTTAATTAAAAGCAATAATATTAAGTTGAACCTATTATTTTGTTATTATTATTTAAGCTTAATATTATTGCTTTCAACTAAACTCATAGAGTTATGTTAAATCTGTTGAGATAATACATCTAATTAAAGTAAACGTTTCGTTCTTCAGTGTATGTCCCCCCACTTTCAACAAAGGAACACCTTGGCCTCCCAACTCCAGCCTTTGGTCCAAATGAGGATTTTCTGGATATCAGACAAAGTGGGGTTATTTACAAGATCTATTGGCTATAACACATAATTGGAAGCAAACCAATAGGAAATCACATGTCATGTTTTGAAATAAGATATACTTTTTATTTGGTCTTACTGGTTGTAATCAAATTGACAAGCACAACTGCTTTTTCAAAGAAGGAAAATAAATGTCATGTTGAAAAATTACACACACACACACACACACACACACACACACAATATGGAAAATATTTTAGGTGGGGCTGTGGAAATGGTGACCAAACAATACTAGGGGGGTCCGGGAGGATGCTCCCCCGGTAAAAAAAAATGAGAAATGACCCCTTAAATTATGACTTCTGGTGATGTTAGAGGGGGGAGGGGGGGGGAAGGACAAATTGAGGCTTAAAAATATGAGAAGACTGATCAATACCTCCATAATCTTCAGTGTGGTTAGCTATGAATCTTCCAAAACTTCCAAACACCTTGTCCTGGACATAGTTTCTACAGTATAAACTGTGCAACAGTACAGTAGGCCCACACAAACTGCAGAACACCGGGGCTTTGGGAACACTCAAATGATTTCATTCCCATTTAACCTGTTGAGGGGCTTTTCCCCCCCGTTTTTTTTCTCACGAAACTGTGTCTCAGGACTTCTTAAAATGTAATAAACTATTCATGTGTCATATTTATTTAACGGAAGAAACTCAGCTAACTGATGATATGAACCATTTTTACCGAAATAAAACACAAGTCTCACAAGAAGCTAACCTTTTGCTAAATGAGCCCTGAGCGAAAAAATGCTAACGCACTCTAGGTATACATCGATTGATATACTTATCGGATATGCACAAACAAGCTTATGCTAACAAACTGAGATTCCACCGATTCTAGAAATATAAGTATCATCACTGAGCGATCAGAACTCCCGACAGGGGAAGCAAATACAGACATCACACGACGTAGCTTTAGGTAGCAAAACACGGAGATATGCTCACCTTTTGCTGTTATTCTGATCAAAAGTTGTGTTCAATGGCATTAAAACGAGGAAAACGCGGCTGAAGGTTAATCCAATGTGTCTGTCACTTTGAAAAAATGATTTATGAAATGTAATATGAAAACTCAGTTTTTGACATAAAAATTGAATTATTGATGATCCATAATTCAATTTTTATGTCAAAAACTGAGTTTTCATATTAGCTGCTAATGATAGCTTCCAGAGTGTATGATAGTGTTAATTTCGTCAGCTATTTTTTTATTTAGTTTTAGTCTTAGTCCTGTGTTAAATTTCCTTTTTAGTTTTAGTCATATTTAGTCACCTTCATCCTGTTTTTATTTAGTCAAGTTTTAGTCGACTAAAAGTCTGAGCATTTTAGTCTTATTTTAGTCGACTAAAACAGTAAACATTTTAGTCAAGATTTAGTCGACTAAAAGTCTGAGCATTTTAGTCTTATTTTAGTCAAAGAAAACTAATTATTTTAGTCTACTTTTTGTCAATGAAAACTGTTGAGTCTTTTTTTTGTCATCAGATTATATAGAACATTTCAGTCTAACTAGTCTAGCCAAAACCAATAATTTGTCATTTTAGTATATATAAATAAATAAGATTATATCTTGTCCTTATTTGATGAAAAACACAGGTTGAATGATTAAGAAACTTTGCAGAGAGTATCTGGTCAGGTTTGTGGTGTTTTTACCAGCTGTGTTATGGCCACATTGCTTCCCTTCTGATAAAACAATGCATTCGCTTTTTTCCTCCGTCTCATTGTAGCGAAAATGGGCCCAAATATCACATCGTTTCTTTCTCCCAAGCAGTGGTGGCTTTAGACTTTTTCGTTGTCAGTCATTTTGACGGACAGGATCGTAACATTTCCGTCATAATCCATTATTACCCGTCGAGTGCACAATTTATCACTCACTCGCGCTGACGGGGACGGGGTAGGCCTATTCGGTTAACGCGAGTGCGACCACTGCTCCCAAGCCCTGTTGTTGCCATTTTATTTTCTGTTAAATAAGGTTAGTTAGACCATGAGTTAGACCCGAGTCTTCCTGACAGTTCACAGTGTGCCGCTGCCTGGTGTAATTCAAATGTACCGCCGCGCGCACCACAGACACACAGCTGCTGCCCAGCGCAGCACCGGAAATGGAACTGCTGGGAGAAAAACTGACTATCAGAGATGTAACGTTATCTTTGATAATATTTCGTCTCCTCATTTTTCGTCAACGAAAGTAAAGAGAGATTTTGGCATAGTTTTTATTTAGTAAACTACATTTTCGTCCCGTCACTTTTCGTCAACGATATTGTCGGTGCCGTCTCGTCATCGTCTCGTTTTCGTCATGGAAAAAAAGGTCGTTGACGAACATATTTCGTCATAGTTTTAGTCAACGAAATTAACACTAGTGTATGACAGCTCCCTGTTTTGTCTCCTTGGATAGGAGTCAAAACAACTCACAGACTGCCTTGGGCCGGGCGCTGAAATTGCCCTTGGACCATCAGATCTGACGACGTTGATTGGCTGAAATTATGTTTTGGCGGCATAGTACTTTTCAGGTAGCAACAGTCAGCACTTGGTTGGCTGCTGCTGCACTTAGGGCTCTTTTCTTACCGCCCAGACGAGAGAGGGTAATGATACACGGGCAAAGATTTCTGCGGCCAGGCAGGAAACACATGACTTATCAGTAACTTTAGACATCAACACAATTTTAAACGAGATTTTATTGTAGATTATACATTTTTCTGATACCAACTATATAATATGTACCTTGTTTATTAAAAATAAAAATGAAAATAAATATATATATTTTTTAAATATATATATTTTTTAATATGTGTGGGAAGAGGGGGGGCGGCGCCCCTAGCGCCCCTATGGGCCGGCCGCCACTGAAGGGGTGTTACAAGCATATGCACTCAAGCCTGCAGACTCTGGCTCTGAAGCACAGACGGTCACACACACATTCAAAATACCTGTGAGGATACACAGAGATCTGGCATTAGATGTGACTCACGGGGAAACGCTTGATCCAACATCTGACATCTGTGGCGCTCTGCTAATGGCTGCTGTGTCAAAAAACGACACACCATCATGGTTAGACTCGTGCAGTTCACTGAGGAGAAAACTAGTTAAAAAATTATCTTTGGTATGTACACTTTTGCTCATTTTGTGTCCAGTTAGAATTAGTAAGGCCAGAGCTCGGAGAAGTACTCAGATGTTGTACTTAAGTAAAAGTAGAAGTACCAGAGTGTAGGAATACTCAGTTAGAAGTAAAAAAAAAAGTCCTGAATTCAAAATGTTACTCAAGTAAAAGTAGAAAAGTATTAGCATCAACATATACTTAAAGTAGCAAAAGTAAAAGTAGTCATTGTGCAGATTGGTGAGAGTGTGATAGTGCCAGAGGTGCCTGAGCGCATTAAGAAACAGGACCATACTCCGGTGCAGAGTAGGGAGAGGAGGGGGGAGGGGAGGGGGGGAAGCAGAGCCTGGACTGAGACTCTTCACCTGAGTGTCACTGAGATCATGTTGCCGTCAGAAAATGGAAAATATTCAAAACCCTGTGTTTGTGTGTCTGGACAGCAACATTAGAGAGAATAAATAGGAGCATGTCCGTAATGAGCTCAGAGCAAGGGCGCCGGAAGCGGGGGGGGCCAGCAGATTTTTCTTTTTTCTTTTTTTTTTTCAGTCTTTATTTCGAACAGATTAAAAAATAACAAATAAAAAATAGCAAATGTGAAAAACAGAATACCGTATTGTTATAATACAGTATTTATCCACATTCATGATAATATTTGTATATTCAACAAAAAAAACAAAAAAAGTCTTCATATTAATAATAATAATAATAAATCATATGTGTCCGAAAGGAAGTAGGAGGAAGCAAATGCTTATTAATTCCCACCCCTTACTTGATCAATGATTGTCCTTTAAATCATTATGCAAGTTATTCCTACTTAGATTTACATTTATACATACATATACAATAATTTCTCATCTTCAATCTTTTTTATATTTTTCCAAAAAAGTGTTTCTGTACATCCTTTTAAACTGAATTATGCTTGTGCTTTGTTTTAACTCCTGCTCCAAACCATTCCATAAAATCACCCCACAGATTGTTAAACTCATACTTCTCAGAGTTGTTCTGACCTTGAGTTGTTTAAAATGTAGATTTCCTCTCAAATGATACCCACCCTCTCTGTCTATGAACAATGTTTTTAATTTCCTAGGAAGTAGATTATGTCTGGCTCTGTACATGATTTGTGCCGTTTTAAATTTAACCAGATCAATGAACTTCAATATGTGTGACTTCAAAAATAATACATTAGTGTGTTCAAGATATCCAACATTATTGATAACTCTTATAGCCCTTTTTTGTAATGTGCATAACGGCTGTAGGTTGGTTTTGTACGTGTTTCCCCAAATCTCCACACAGTAAATCAGATATGGCAATATTAGTGTGTTATATAGAGTATGCAATGAGTTATAGTCCAGAATGTATCTGGCTTTTCCCAATATTGTGATTGCCAGTTTTGCTTTTACATGAGTGATATGAGGTTTCCAGCTGATGTTGTGGTCTAAAACCACACCAAGGAACTTCATTTCATATACTCTTTCTATGTGTATGTTATAGTATTAATTGTATCTGTGGATTTGTTTTATGTTTTCCAAATAACATAATCTTTGTTTTGCTTATATTTAATGATAATTTGTTTGTGTCAAACCAATGTTTTACTTTAATCATTTCTGCTGTTATCACTTACATTAGCTCTTTCAAATTGTCACCGGAACAAAAAATATTAGTGTCATCTGCAAATAAAATAAATTTCAATATATTTGATACTCTGCAAATGTCGTTGATGTATATTATGAACAGCTTTGGACCCAACACGGACCCCTGAGGTACTCCACAAGTTATGTTCATGTATTCTGATTTATGTTCACCAATTTCAACAAATTGTTGTCTGTTGCTTAAATAATCTCTCACCCAGTTTAATCCCACCCCTCTGATGCCATACCGTTGCAGTTTTATCAGTAAAATATTGTGATCTATGGTGTCAAATGCTTTTTGTAAGTCTATAAATATTCCCACTGCTTGTTTTTTATTGTCCATGCAGTTTGCTATTTCCTCACTTAATTCCATTAGTGCCATAGATGTTGATCTATCTTTCCTGAATCCATATTGACTGTCGTCCAAAAGCTGATGTGTTTCCATGAAACTGTGCCGCGGAAAACTGTACAAATCCCGTTTCAATAATTCCCCTCTACTCTAAAGTCGCATCTAAAACGTGATCTGATCTAGCTGTGTATATTTTGTTATTTTTGATTGTTATATTCAATCTCACTAGCTACAGGCATGTTTGAAGCTTGTAAAGGGAAGATGACAGCTCTCGCCACTCTGCTGTTCCTCAGCGCCGCCCCCCCTCCCTCCCGCTGAAATTATGAATGTAAGGTGTATAGTAATCATAGATAACACGGCAGGGTCCGTTACAGTTTGTTTTTATCTGATTTCAAATAAGCAAAGTCTTGGCTTTCAGAATATTAAACTTGTTTCGGCAAATTCAGATGATAAATAGGCCTACAACTTTGAAACTTGTAGGCATAATTACAAGCGGAGAACAGAGTAATTTAACGTCACAGCAGGCATAACAACAGCTGGTGTTTCTCGTGAGTGTTTTCCCCGGGAAACAAACACAATATACACAAACGCAACAATACACAAACACACACGTATATACACGCGGCGCGGAACACTGTACAAATCCCGTTTCAATAATTCCCTTCTACTCTAAAGTCGCATCTAAAACGCGATCTGATCTAGCTGTGTATATTTTTGATTGTTATATATTCAATCTCATTTGCTACACGCATTTTTTAAGCTTGTAAAGGGAAGACCACAGCTCGCCTCTCACTGGCCACTCTGCTCTTCCGCAGCGCCGCTCCCCCTCCCTCCGGCTGAAATTATGAATGTAAGGCGTGAAGTAAAGATAACATGGCAGGGTCCGTTACAGTTTGTTTTCATCTGATTTCAAATAAACAAAGTCTTGGCTTTCAGAATATTAAACTTGTTTCGGCAAATTCAGATGATAAATACAACTTTGAAACTTCGGCATAATTACAAGCGGAGAATGGAGTAGCTTAACGTCACAGCAGGCATGACAACAGCCGGTGTTTCTCGTGAGTGCAGTAATCCAAACGAAAATATCTTCCCTCCGTAGTATTTTGATCATTTGCTCCGCTAATAATCAATCATGATGATTGATGATGAGAAATGATGGATTCCAGAGAAGAGAAAACTTTTAAGGCCTTTTTCTCAAAATGATGACTCTGTAACAGTCATTATATAATGTGACATGTTTTGCTTAATGACTCTGCTGTAAGAGATGTAAAAGGTCTGTGTAATAAGAACAACACCAAAGTACTCTGTTTTCCCAAGGATGTGGTATCTGACTTGGCTGAGAAGATCCTGCATATTGGGGCTGAACATCCGACTGTGAAGAATGTGGTACTGCACATTGGAACAAATGATGTTGTGAAACAAGAGTCAGAAGTGCTGAAAGAAGACTTAAAATGTTTGTTGGAAACTGTCAGCTCTCTAAATGCAGAGGTGTTCATCAGTGGCCCTCTACTGCCAGTCAGAAGAGGAGTGGAGAGATTCAGCAGATTGTTTGCACTGAACACCTGGCTTTCAACTGTCTGTACTGACCATTCTGTCCATTTTATTGACAATTTTAACTTTTTCTGGGATCGCAGACATCTTTTCAAGGCAAATGGAGTTTGCCTGAACAAGTCAGGAGTAAAATTGTTTATCTCTAACATATTCAACTGCCTGCGTCATCAATCTGTTCCCTCTGCCAAGGACAAGCGGCAAGAGGAATCAAAACAGGAGAAAGACACAACACATCGCGCAGAAAACACTGAAGAAGTATCACTGCACCCGCCTGAGGAATGTTCTGATTATGGGAGACCTATGACACAAATGGAGGAGTCTCCACTGCCCGTCACCCTCCCTGTCAACGCCTTTGAGGATACTCTTCATTCATCCCCCAGCTCTCTCTACTCTCCGCTCACCCTTTCACCCTCGCCCACCCCCCTGGAGTTCGATGACCACATGAAGGCGACACGCAGGATTGGCAGCATGTCCTTTACCCCCGCCCCTCAACGACGCCCACCAAAATCACCGAAGCAGAGATGCGCACCATCTCCCCCGGCTTACAGTGTAGCCCTCACCCTGGCCTCCTATGATGAGAGGAGCAGGGTGGTGGGTCCTCCCTCCCCTTCAAAGCCTGATAGGGATGTGTGTGTACAAAACGCTGCAAACTGATATCTGCTGGGTCCGGGCTCAAGGGCGTATGGCACTCTCAACTCTTTCCAGGACATGCCGGGGCCCTGCCTGCCTGTAGCTTTGCCGATATCTGTGTTGATAGGTAATAGATTAAGAGCGGTGAATCATCTTAGATACAGGAAGCGCTCAAACGTTTGTGTGAGTTTATCTAATTTAGCAGTGATTCCATGTCAGCCACAGCTTGTAACAAAAAACCTGACTGATAGTGTGTTTAACGAACTTAAACTAGCTTTATTAAATGTCAGGTCTTTGGCAGGAAAAACATTTTTAATCAATGATTTTATCACTGAGCACAATCTGGATTTTATGTTTTTAACAGAAACTTGGATTGAACAAAATAACAGTGCAGCTGTTCTTATCGAATCAACCCCTCCCAACTTTAGTTTTATGAGTCAGGAAAGAATGCATAAGAAAGGGGGTGGAGTTGCTATTCTGTTCAATGATTCCCTTCAATGCAGGAAGACATCTTATGGGAACTTTGCTTCTTTTGAATATGTGGCCCTTCAGCTGAAATGCTCCTCTCGAGCTCTGTTCCTAAATATCTATAGACCACCCAAATACTGTGCAAGCTTTTTTGATGATTTTACCGAACTGCTGTCTATAGTGTGTATTGACTTTGACCGTCTAGTCATTGTTGGTGATTTTAACATCCATGACAGAGGGGCAAAAGAACTGTTTTGTGTTCTTGATAGCTATGGACTGACTCAGCATGTGACGGAGCCCACGCACAATAAGGGGCACACTCTGGACTTAATTATCTCAAAGGGTCTGAATATCTCTAAGGTTGTGGTGACTGATGTTGCACTCTCTGACCATTCCTGTGTTTTCTTTGAGAGCTCTATTTCTGTTCACAAAATTTTTCAGAAAGAGGTAACCACAAAGCGATATTTAACTGAAAACGCTAGGGAAATGTTTACTCAGAATTTTTCTTCCACACTTGCCCCTGCTAACATCTCAGTAAATGAGCTAGTAGATCATTTTAATTCAAAAATTAAAAATGTTATAGATGCCATTGCTCCAACTAAGGTAAAGGAAGTGTCTGTTAAGAAAATATCTCCATGGAGAAAGGCCATGACCGTGAAAACAGAAAAAAGAGAATGTCGAAAGGCTGAACGCAGGTGGCGAAAAACAAATCTCCAGGTTCACTTTGAAATCTATAAAGAGAGACTTGGCCTTTATAATTTGGAATTGAAAAACGCACGACAATCGTTCTTCTCTGACATCATTACCAAAAACAAAAACAACGCACGTGCCTTATTTGCTACCGTCGACAGACTAACTAACCCCCAGTGTCAGTAGCCTCTGAATTTCTATCCACCAGGGCGTGCAATGATTTTGCCTCCTTTTTCACTGACAAAATTCAGAAAATCAGACAAGCAGTCAGTGCCTCTGCATCAGGAACAGCAAATGTGTTGTCTCTGTGTCCACTTAACATCAATTCAAACACCATGACACAATTCCATCAGATTAATGATAAAAACCTAGAGGACATTATACAACTTCTGAAATCCTCCTCCTGCTGCCTTGATATTATTCCAACAGGATTTTTCAAAGATGTTTTGCCTTGCATGGCCTCAGATCTACTTCATATAGTAAACAAATCTCTTCACACAGGTATTTTTCCACAGGCCCTGAAAACTGCAGTCATTAAACCGCTCTTAAAAAAGAATAATCTAGATGCTTCAGTAATGAACAATTACAGGCCCATATCAAACCTCCCATTTCTAGGTAAAATCATTGAAAAAGTTGTTTTTCAACAGTTGAGTAATTTCTTGCATTTAAATAGTTGTTTCGATGTGTTCCAGTCAGGCTTTCGTCCAAACCACAGCACTGAGACTGCTCTTGTAAAGGTCTTTAATGACATCCACTTAAACACAGACAGTGGCAGAACTTCAGTGTTAGTATTATTAGATCTCAGTGCTGCGTTTGACACTGTTGACCACAACATATTACTAGACCGACTTGAAAACTGGGTGGGACTTTCGGAAACAGTTCTAAATTGGTTTGAATCCTACTTAAAGGACAGAAATAACTTTGTTTCTATAGGTAAATACACATCTGAGTTGACAAATATGACATGTGGGGTACCTCAAGGCTCCATCTTGGGGCCTCTTCTCTTTAACGTCTACATGCTACCACTGGCTCAGATAATGAAGAACAACAAAATAAGTTACCATAGCTATGCGGATGACACACAAATTTATGTAACAATTTCACCAGGAGACTATGCTCCAATTCAAACACTGAGTAAGTGCATTGAACAAATCAATGACTGGATGTGTCAGAACTTTCTCCAATTAAACAAAGATAAAACTGAGGTAATGGTTTTTGGAGCCAAGGCAGAACGTATAAAAGTTAGCGCTGAGCTTCAGTCTGCAATGTTCAAAACAACAGATAAAGCCAGAAATCTAGGTGTAGTCATGGACTCTGACCTGAGTTTCAACAGTCATATTAAAACAGTTACTAAATCAGCCTACTATCACCTAAAGAATATATCTAGGGTTAAAAGACTAATGTCACAGCAGGATTTGGAAAAACTTGTCCATGCTTTTATCTTCAGTAGACTCGACTACTGTAATGGTGTCTTCACAGGTCTCACTAAAAAATATATTAGAAAGCTGCAGCTGATTCAGAACGCCGCTGCTCGAGTCCTCACTAACATTAAGAAAGTGGATCACATCACTCCTGTCCTGAAGTCTTTACACTGGCTTCCTGTGTGTCAAAGAATAGATTTCAAAATACTGCTGCTGGTTTATAAAGCACTGAATGGTTTAGGCCCAAAATACATTTCTGACCTCCTGCTAAATTATGAACCATCCAGATCTCTCAGGTCTTCAGGGACTGGTCAGCTTTCTGTCCCCAGAGTCAGAACTAAACATGGAGAAGCAGCGTTTAGTTATTATGCTCCAAATATCTGGAACAAACTCCCAGAAATCTGCAGGTCCGCTGCAACTCTGACTACTTTTAAATCCAGGCTGAAGACTTTTCTTTTTGTCGCTGCTTTTAATTGAACTATTCATATCTTAAACTGCACTGTAACTTTTATTCATGTATTTTTTTCTTTTAATGTTTATTTTATTCGCTTTTCTTTTTAATGACTGATTTTAAATGCCATTTTCTTAATGTCTTTCATTTTTTGTAAAGCACTTTGAATTGCCTTGTGTTGAAAAGTGCTATATAAATAAACTTGCCTTGCCTTGCCTTAATATTTGGAGTACAAAAACAATCCTGCTATCATTAGAAAGCTAGGAATCAAAATGTGTCTTCGGGTCAATGCAACTGATTTCGATGGAGCAGGTCACTTTGCATTAGGTAAAATAAAGCAGGCATGCATAACAGGAAGAATATGTACATTTTAACCCAATCAAATAGGACATTGTCACACCATTCAAATGTATCCATGTAAATTACAACCAATAAAAAAGCTTAGATTTGTTTATTTGTTACGTTGTTTACTTTATTTGTTACGTTGTTCTGTGTGTGTCAGCCGTTAACCTAGAAATAATATATACACTTGCAAACATGTCAAAAGAACCAGCGCAGAAGAAAACTAAATACAGTCAATCTAAACTTAAATTTAACAACTGGAAGGTCACATCCCTGACATCCACATCTCCGGAGCCTGGACCTTCATCAATCATAGAAACAGCGAAGCCAGATGAACCCAAAAGCAGCAGCTCTGCGGCCGCAGAAACTGTCAAAACCGCAGCCGCCCCCACCGCCGCCGTCGTTGAACCGAAACAGGCTGGTTCCGACTGCATGGAGGTTTGTTGTCGGGACATTGAGGCGGGTAAAGCTGTACAGCTAACTGTCGGAAAAAAGGAGACCGCTAGTAGATTATTTGAGCAAAGAGAAGGTACTTCAACGCAGAATGGTACAAAAACAGAGAGTGGTTAATTCTTTGCAAAACCACTAAACGATAGTGATAAATTGCGATGTTAACAACCTCATGATAACCTCATATGTGTTTAACTTAGGATCATACCTGTGTTTAGTCTAGAAAAAGGTAAATGTGTGCATTTTATTATAAAGTTGTGTATATTTACAGACTATTGCAAAAACTAAGAAGCTTATAAACATCAGGTTTAAAACTAAAAGAGCTTTGAAACACAATGAAAGATGTTTGGAGTTTTATTTGAGTTATTCATTTAAACTTTTTGTCTAAGAGATGCTGATTTGAAACCGTTGTTACATACAGTTACGGCATTTCCTGTTTCTGCCGGAGAGAGGGGAGGCCGTCCCAAAGCTTGCTGCTGTATTTACTCCCTCCATCTGACAGGAGGGTGCCTCATGTGTCACTCCACGGAGTTCACTCCGTCACGGAGGGGGAGTGTGTAGGTGTAGGGCGTGGTTTGGGATTGGGCCATACACACGCACTTTTTTTGGCCCCCCCACTTCTAAAATGAATCCGGCGCGCCTGGCTCAGAGGTGGTTCAGAGGAGGATCAGGTGGAGTGTGGCGCCATCTGCCTGTCACTGCTGCTCCTTCCTGTTGCATTCAATTCAATGGAGTCATGATGGGGGTGGATATGCAGAGATTTACGGACCTGGGATCAACCAATATAGGTGTTTGGAGCCAGTATGGTGTGCTGAAAGGCAGGATTATTTAAATATGTAATATAGCATGCCAACAGATTAAAGCCAGTTGTGGAAAGTAACTATTTGATCAAGTTGTTATTTTTTCAAGATTCAAAGGTTTGTCATGACATAAACACAACTACAGTGTAATTATGTAATGTAGGAAGACTTAGATGGCAGGTTCCTCAACAGTGCAATTTACAAGACTATAAAAATATAAAAGATAGTGCAAGCTCAGGTGTTATATGGCCTTTGGGTTGAAACTGTCTCTGAGTCTGGTGGTCTTTGTCCTGATGCTGCAGTACCACATTTATTTGAACATTCAGTTACTTTGCACTTATAAAAACCATACTGTATGATAAAAACACATAAGCCAACATGGTATAATGTAGTACTGTGCTACTTATCTACACAGTATTTCACATATCTAAATGGCTCAACATTCACCAACCAAAATACTAAAATTACCTGACACTACAAGCATTATAATAGTATACTGTGAAAAGATCTATTCTGCTATACGAGTACCTTTACTTGTTGTACTTAAAGTAGAATTTGCTAATACTTTTGTGATTTTTAGTTCAGTAACATTTTGAAATCAGGACAAAGTGTTCCACAAAATTTGGCCTATAGCTTATCCTATTAATACCTGCTCTTCAATCATGAAATAATGTTGTGAATGTCTGCATACCAAATAGATTCTATTAGTAAACTATTTCCTTTTTATTATGACATGAGTTCCAGCAAAATGTCCAGATATTTAAAAATCTACCGAACTACTTTTCCATCGTAGCACAATTTAGAAGCCACGTTCAGAGTTACAACCCGAGGTTCAAGTTCCATTCCTCCGGGATGAAAACACTGCTCCAACAAGGCACCAGAGGAAAATGTTGGAACGGTTCACGGGACAAAAACACAAAACAAGTTTCTTTCATTTACAATTCCTTTAATCATTTCTGGGGTTTTGAAACATGTGTTCTCCAATACATACTAAGAGCCTTCAGGAACAAAAATCGAATAACATGTCATGACAGAGAATCTTATTCCGTGTTTGTGTCATCACTGGTTTCCGCCAGCGACCAGCCTGGATGTGAGCATAATCCCAGAAACGCTGAAGTAGTCCCAGTGTTCACTTGTATTGCTTTGTTCTCAAAGATGGTTGTGGCTGCACATATTCTTTATGTGTAAAATATCCCTTTCTGAGCCTCAATGAGAGGAACATTGGCCCTAAAGTCAATGAATCCATGTTTTCTGAGTACAGAAAATGTAATCCGTCAATTCGCTGGAGTGAATTAGTAGTAATGGCTCCCAGACTGGCTCAAGGGTTAAACAAATAAACAAAACTAAACATTGAACAACAACAGACTAGTCGTCATCCGTTTTGCTTTTCTTCTTCTTTTTCTTCTTTTTTCCAGAGCCTTCTACTGCATCACCATACAAAGTGTCCATTGGTTCACATTTCACCTCCACCTTCACACTGGGCTCCAGGCCCTCCTCCACCTCCTCTCGCTCCCTGTCCTTCTTTTTCTTCTTCTTTTTCCTCTTCTCCTCGCCTTCCTGAAGGGGGAGCTCCGTCATTTCTTCCTGTATTTCAGTGACCGGTTCCTGTTTTACAGCCCACTCCGCCTCCTCCACACCTTCTGTCTTTATTCGCTTTTCTTTATTTTTCTTCTTCTTCTTCTTCTTCCGCCCTTCCTCGTCTTCCTCCTGCCATGTTTCTCCTGCAGGTCGCTTCACTACGAGGGGTTGGAGAGTTGCAGACGAGGGCCCGAATGTGGCTCCGTCTGCTTCGCTCTCTGCCACGCAGGTCAGCGTGGGGGTCCTGCTGCCGAAGGGGTGGAATCGCTGCTTTAGCCCCGGGGGGATGGAGGGTGCGGGGGACGCGGGGATGACCTGGGGGGCCTGGTTGGCGCTGCTGTCTCCGTAAGTCTCACACACGTTCAGCAAGCCAGAAAAAGCAGGGCCGAAAACCACATCATGTGAGGACTTCTTGGTGCTGGTGAGCAGGCACAGGCCGGAGGTGCCATGGGGGGAGGCCAGGAGGCTGTAGATCTGATGCTTACTGCCTGTCTTAGCTCCAGTAGGAACCCTCAGGGACTGGAGACCTGAGAGGGGGACCTTCACCTCACTGAAACTGAAGGGAGGAGAGGCAAGGTCAGGCTAATTCACACAAAGCATGCTGGGAACAGTTTACACCAACAACATTGTTTTATCTACTTTTGGGGGACATCTCTGATGTTTTAGCATGAAGACCCTCTACAGCCCCATCTGCTGGCCACCACACACACAAACTGCCCCACTGTCAGGCTGACCTTTTTTATACATACATACATACATACATATTAATGCTGTTAAAATTATCGCGTTAACGGCGGTAATTAATTTTTTTAATTAATTGCGTTAAAATATTTAACGCATTTAACGCATGTGCAGAATGGCCCGCCCCATACATCCCACCAGTGGCAGCGCCAGGGTATGGCTGGGGTAGGCTACACCCATACCAAGAAATGGCTTAGCCCCACCATGAAAAATGATGTTAAATAAAGTCCGCCAACTCGCGTGGAGTAAATTGCACAGACAGCAGTTAGTAAGATTGATTTCAGTAGCCACTTGTCTGGAAATACCGAAGACCAGAAACGGTTTTGAAAACTTTTGTCATGTAGTGATCGTCTTCTCAATAGAACATCTTTGATAATGTCTTCTGGCCAATCAGAATCAAGATAACGGCGTGGTGTTGTTGCAGGAAGTCCCGACGGAGAATACTTTTGCTGTAGTACAGGGGTGCACATAACTGGTACGCAGGTTATGTGCGTAATCTGAAATGCGTAGCGTCACTTGTGTCACAAAGAGCATTTGCGTACGACAGAGTCGGTCTCCGTGTGCACAGACAGGGCTGCTGTTAACGTCGGTCTCTGTACAACGGAATTGTGCCAAAACTACGCCAACCGGCTGCGAAGGGAGACTCCCCCCTTCACTGGAGAACTGCGCTAAAACAGCTGATCACAACGTTCACACTCTGTGGTCACGTCGACTTTCCTGAAGTACTCCCCCGTTGATAGAAATCAACACGTAATGAATTAAGACCCCACGGCAGGGCTCGAGCTTAAGGACGTCCCGGGGCCGAAAAAAATAGTGTCGGGGAGGATAAAAAATAATTTTGGGACGAATTTGGGACGAGAGTTAAAATAAAAATACCCTGCTAACTCTACTACAAACGGCGATGAAAATGAAACCGACTGCACGTTTTGTGTAGCACATTAAACCTCCTTGTCAACATAAACACACACGCACAAAACATTTAGAAACCCAAGAAATACACACACATGTAGCTACAGCTGTGCCCGCAAATTCCTGGCCCACAAATTCGCGGGTCTCGCTATGTACTGAGTGTGTGTATTTCGCGGGTTCAGTGATGTACAATGGCATCCCGTGGAGGAATTCTGAAATGTTTTACCGTTACATCACAAAAACGCACAGCAGAACCAGACCCTGGAGCGTCGGCCTCTTTATTTACTTACTCCTCTTCATCCCCTATGGGTAATAAGGCTGAGAATGAGAACTCTCCATCGTATTTAGTCCTTAGCAATATGCTGAGCCTCTCCCCATGTAGGGATGGGTACCGAGCCCCGGTATTAAACGGGCCGGAATTATTAAAGACAGTGGTAACGTTAAGCTCCGACGTTATCTGACTTTTTATCGGTACTGGAGACATTTAAAAAATATGTCATATGTATTATTGATACATAAACATTATATCGCAGTTTTAGTTTCACCAACTCCGTTTCTAATATGCAATAAGACTACAACATGCGTCTATGATGTATTTTCGAGCTTTCCAATCCAGACGAGATCTCTCTCTCCCGTCTGTGTGCGAGGGGGCGGGGCCGTTCGTAAAGGTCTCCTGACTGTGTTACAGACTGTCATCCTGGTTAGTGGTTACTCTGGGTTCTGTCTTCAGGACAGAGTGTTGGATTATTTTGTTAATTGGATGGGACTTGATTGGATTCAATATTAGAGTAACTTTCTCATTTGTGTGTTTGTTTAAATATATTTGGCCTTTGTTTATGTGATTGACTGATTTACTCAAATAAAAAGGTTGATGAATTATCATCTAATGATTTGTATGATGTTTTATTTATGTTAACGGTCACTTTGAATGATTTTATGATAATGTAGAAAAACTAACATTTTAAATTCGGGACGGTCCACATTAATTTCGGGACGGCTTAGATTGTATTTCGGGACGGTTCCGGGAGGATGGTGAAAAAAGTTAGTCGAGAGCCCTGCCCCACGGTTTGATGATTGATAAGTGTGTGTGTGCTGTCTTTCATTTTGACACACAGAAAAAATGTTATAATAAATAAATAAATGTATGTGAAATGGATATATCCGCCTTATTTCATTTATCTTTCCATTCCCACAACAATATACATAAAGAAATGGCATATTTTGGACATAGTTCGAATGGTGATTAATCATGATTAATTAATTTTTAAGCTGTGATTAATCTGATTAAAAATTTTAATAGTTTGACAGCCCTAATATATATATATATATATATATATATATATATATATATATATATATATATATATATATATATATATATATTGATGTTGTATTTGAATCAAAACTCTTCTTTCTTTTAATTATTATTTCTGAAGAGATTATAAGGCTTTGATGAGGCCTTGTAACTTTAAAATTATTTAATGAATGGTCAATGAACTGCAGCAACTGTCCCTTACATCACTCATAATGTTTGCTACTGGAGCCTTACTTGGTCTGGTATGACCGGTAGCTAACAGAAGCATTTTAGATATTACTGGCATTACTAGCTTTTTGTATGAGTCCTAAATCACATCATTTAGTCAGCATTTGACCACTTCTGGGTCCCCTGTAGCAAAGTCAATGTCTCTTTAACAAAACGTGTAAATATCCTAAAAAAGTTTTGCCACAGAGTTCATTTTGTGAAATAATCCGATTTACAATAGAAACATCTAAAGACAATATGTCATCACTGCACCACTCTCTGTTAACTTGGGACCTATGATTAATTGTACATTTCCCCGTTGCAGGACAAATAAAGGATTTCTGATTCTGACCACTTATCGCTGTCCTGTTAACATATATTAAAATGATTGGTGCAATGTATGCAGCCTCAAAACTATGAGAACAAAAGCAGTGATCCACTGTAAAACATATTTTGTTATGCGATTCTTTGATATAGACCAGGGGTCTGCAACCCCTGGCACGCGTGCCACCATTGACACGCGGCACCGTAACCAGTGGCACACTAGTAATAAGTGGAATAAGTGTGCAAAATATAAAAAAAATATTTTCGGATCCTGAACGAGACCGCCGCCAGAGCGCGTCTCCCTGCAGAAGGAAGCCATGCACGCAGCGCAGCCCCACTCTCTTTATCTCCAGGTGACTTTCTGCCGCTTTCCTCCGTGGTGCAGTGCTGATCGTTTCACCACGGAGGAAAGCACTTCACAAATTGCAGTAGCCATAAGGAGCTGTAGAAATGCCGCAGTTTTTGCGTGGCTGTGTCTTTAGTTGAAAGCCCAGTGGCGATCTGCTCATCTCTCATCGAAATAATATGCTACAAAGGGGCGGACTGGCCATCTGTGTTCTGGAGAATCACAGAACGGACGATCGTCCTTATTATTATGCCGTTTAAACCAATTATTTAAATGTGTTTGTTAAATTCGGCATCATGTAAGTTGCGCTGACAGGTCCACACACTGCTTCCCCGCAGCGAGGCTCCCCCCGCCCTCCTGCTGATAGTTCACGAGCGTCGAGCTCCTCAACCTGTTGATAATTCATACATATTTTTTTTAATGGCACTTCATATCAAAAAGGTTGCCGAGCCCTGCTATAGACAATTGAAAATAATTATTATTCAGCTTGAGGGATAATTTGGAAGTAGTGATATGTTAAATATATATTGAAACGAATGGAAAGGTTAATATCAACTGCCCAATAAGGTGAACAGAGAGAACCTGCCTGTAAGAAAATATAGTTCCTCTTGTAAGTTAAACTGGGCATGAGAGCCAGAGATAAAGAAACGGACCAAGGGGAAATATTTCACCTACCTTTCTGGCTTAAAGCTGGCTGGAGTTTTAATGAGCCATAACTCATTGCTGTTTTCCACCAGACTCTTTTTAAGAGTGCTGCTGCAGGGCTTATGTCTGAAAGACACAAAGTCAGCAGGACACTGGTACTGCTGCATCTTCTTCTCTGTGGATCAGAACAGAACACATTTCAGCACATGGCAGAGCATTGGAAATACACAGAGCAGCCATGTGCAAACAGTTGTGACTCGTGAGCACACTTTTTATTGAATTAACTTGAACTTATTACCTTACTTGTGAGTACCTCCCCTATGAAATATTTTCTATGGTGCCAAAACTGTTATTTTATGAAACAGAGATTTGAAAGGCTGGTCATTTAAATGGTATCTCTAAAATATTGGATGACACATTGCCGAGCATCATTTTGAATTAAACTACACTGATGTTCATGTTAACATAGATAGGGCTAAGATTATAGACATTGTATTGTATACAGTATAACAGGCAGTTGCACTTTACGATGACATTCTTCAGCTCTCCACACCTACATATTTAGAAACTATACATGCAAACAAAGATATAAGATAAAAAGTAGCATATCTATCTATTTAAAAAATATATATAAGCTCACATACATTAAACAGTTCTTGTCCCAGAATAAAAGTGCATGATGTGCTGCATGATAAAGCTAACAATAGCTACACTTTAAACATATATTGTTCTCTTGCAATGAATACAACGAGTAGTGTAACCCCTGTATGTGGGGCTGAGCCACTACAGCCTACTGTACTGTGTATTTACTTGCTTGCATTCTATTCCAGAGTAAAGCTGCCAACATGAAGCTGAACTAAACATGAGCAACAGCAGCGTTGTGCATCCGACATGTGAGAACTTACCAGTTTCTTTCTGCTTTACAGATGATCCTGTAGTGTTATTGCCCTCATCCTCGCTTGATGACATGTCTCTAGGCATTCTTAGGTTTACTAATAACCACAAACTGCTCAAATTACAAGTTTTCTACACCAAAACGCATGGCTACAGTGGACGCACATGTGTTGACGCCAGATGACCTCTGCACTATAGTTACTTCACTTCCGTGGCAGTTTCTGATGTAGTTCTAAAACAAGCCACTGTACGTTGGTTTGCGTTGACAAAACCTGGGCAGGAAACTCAAACACCCAAAATGCACCACGAAAGGTTACGTAACGCTTCAGCGTCCGTCGGGAAGCAGTTGACAGCAGCAGACAAGAGCAGGCCGAAGTGGGTAAACAAAACAAACATATGAAAAAAAGAGCAAAGAAAACCGAACGCTATAATTTTATATCCGTAGGATGTTTAACATTGTTATTAAGCGGCTTGAATTCCGTTAAAGAAGAAAGTATTTTGCAAAGGAGGGCGTGCACCTGCCAGAGCTAAACAGGTTAACCTATAGCTAACGTGTGCTAGCAGCCTCTCAGGTTAGCAGGCTAGCCTTGCAGCCATGTCGTCCCCCTCCTCCTCCCGGCGCCAGTGGTGCTACCTGTGCGACCTGCCGAAGATGCCGTGGACTGTGGTGTGGGACTTCAGCGAGGTGGTTTGCCGTGGCTGCGTGAACTACGAGGGAGCTAATCAGATAGAGTTCCTCATAGCGAGTGCCCGACAGCTGAAACGGACCCATGGGATGCAGGACGGTAACGTCAGGTCACCTGGTCCCTCGCCCAATAAACACGGCACATCTGGCAGAGGAGATGCGGAGGGAGGCAGGCCGCACATGGACCGCTTCGAAAGGGGAGGAAGAGGAGAAGTCACCGTGTCAGCTATTCGTGTGCCCCCCAACGGGCTGCACCGTGACGGTCAGCCTCAACAAGAAGTAAACCGTCAGAGCCCCAGCGGGAGCAGAAGACCCCTGCTAGGCGCTACTATCAATCCTAACCTCATAACTCAAAGTATCGCAGGGATTCCCCATGGGCTACTTGCGGGCATGACGGCGGGTCTGACCGCCAGGACAGCCCCTATGAGCAACCCCATGATCTTCCCTGCACCGGTGCTGTCCGAGATGAGCCGCAGACAGCTGGGGATCGGGATAGGGATAGCCCCTTTCATCACTCCGGAGCTGGAGCGAGAGCTCAGTTCATCCCATAACCAGTCCAAGAATCAGACGCAGATCCACAGTGCTGTGGCTGGCAGCAGCTCCAGCAAGAGTTCATGCCTCCCTTCTTCATCCTCGACCCCAGCTGGAGGTGTGAGCCAGACCAGCCCCAAGCCTGCCTCATCTCCAGCCAGGCAGCCACGTCCCCTAACCTCCAGGTCTGGAGGGGAACCCCTTGGATCCAGCTCCTCAGCAGAGGCGGCCACCACAGCTGCAGCGTTACCCCACAGTGGTGCCTCTGAGCTGGGATCAGCATCTGCCAGCAACACCCATTCCACAGGAAACACTCTGTCGTGCACTCTGTGTCATGAGAGGCTGGAAGACACGCACTTTGTACAGTGTCCATCAATGGCCGGGCATAGGTTGGTTCTGTTTTCTATTTAGGTCTTTTTGAGGTTGCATATTGAAGTGAACAGCCTAAAAACATTTGTTATATATTTTTCAATTTTTAGAATACTTGGTTTTGAGACTAACTACCAATTCAAGAATGCTTTCTTATTTCTTATTACAATAAGTTACTGAAATATGTATAAGTGGATGTCATCTCTCACAGCAATGCGTAATCATGTATTCTTTAACTCCACCAAATGTAGGTTCTGCTTCCCCTGCACCAGAGTGTACATCCAGAGCCGGCGGGGCGATGGGGAGGTGTACTGTCCCAGCGGGGAGCGCTGTCCGTTGGACACGTCTCCCAACAGCCCCCCTTGGGCCTTCATGCAGGGAGAGGTCTCCACCATCCTGGGCTCTGGAGGAGCAGGAGCTGCATCAGCTGCTGCTCCTGGAGCCGGGAACGGGCCGGGAGCAGGGCCCGGGGCCGGGGGCGGAGCTGCCAGCGGAGACGTCACTGTCAAAAAAGAAAGCGAGACGTGATGGGGATTTCCATGGAAACCAAGCCAGGACCTAACACAGCAACAGGCAGGTCCACAGCTGTACACTGAGAGCAGCTGGCATAATGAGAAAGCAGCTTAGTTTACTCCAATGTCTTTTGGGATATTGGTATAACAAATGTAGACGAATGAATAAAGGGGTTTTAGAGAGGAAGATATAAAACATTATTAGTCTTCATATATGTTGCATGACAACACCTCTTTCATTGAAACTGTGTTGTAACTGTATTTATTTATGTTCAACAAGATGGCTAATCTAGATCACACTGCTTTGATGGTAGGTGGTGTCCCTTGGTGTAATTCTATGTTTTAGGTTTGCTTTTTGTTTCTCCACAGTCACAGCATACCAGAAGGAGGCGTCTGCAATGGAGCTCTGAGAGATCCAGAGGAGAAGCACCACAGCTCAGAAAACATTCACAGGTCTCGACTCCAACTACTCACACCACCAAATTCTATTGACTATTCTATCAATGATCAGACCTGAAATGCCTGTATGATGTACTGTTGGAATCAGATATTCAGGGCCAATCAGCAGTGGCTACTTTTTGTCAAGTTACTTGTAGTTGTGCCAGTTGAAACAGCTGATCACGCCCACATTAGCACTGCCAGCTAGCTACTGTTAGCAGCTGGAAATCAATGGGCTGAAGCAACACATATTTTTCAACAGGAGTTTTCTACAATCCACAAAACTTACAACTACATTACAATAACTTACAATAAATGCTGTAATGACATTCAATATATTCTCACTACATGTTGAATAAGCACCTTAAGAAACAACCAGTGCCAACAGGACTACTGAACTCTATATATAGCTACTCACCAGTGTATTCATATATCATTATCATTGATTTGATCTGCTAAAGGTAGCTAGCATAGCAGCAGAAGGTAGCTTGTTAGCAGTATAGCAATGTTTTTTGTTTCAAATGACCCTTCTTAAACTCACAGAGAGTAGCCATGGTCCACAGTGTTTTGCCAGAAAGCACAAAAGCTTATTTTGAGGAATCCAACACAAATTCTGTTCTAAAATAGCAGCCACGGTTGTTCTATATTTCTTTCTCTTGATGATCAAATGTTTGCTGGCAGCATGCAGTGGAAACCAGTTAGAACTAGCCATTGTCTCAGTGCTTGATCCAAACAAAACATTTTTGCGTGTACGAATGCAATTCACGTGAACAACTGACCGTAAAATCCATCAAATGGACCGTTATAATGAAAGGTGTACCTTAAATTTGAAAGACAGATGTAATATGTTTTAATGTTATATGACTGAATCTGTGTCCTGCCATACAACCTTTTTTTTCTAGAAAATAGTCAAAGAAATCTCCTCTAAAACGACATGAAATATGGACGTAATGCCAGTAATGACATTTCTCTTTGTGTGTTTTAGTTTTTTATGTTGGCGTTAACTAGAGCTGACTGTGATGCAGAGAAAGGAGTGTGTGGCAAAGACAGCCACAGAGACTCGGTGTGTATCTAAATGTTGCTTTCATACCAGATCCAGCCCAGCCTACGCTTTACCCCAAATGTATATTGAAGATATCTATTGATAGGCCTAGGACTATTTTATACTAGAATGTTCAATGTTAGTATATACTGTATAGATCGAATAGTTTGTGCAATCCTTAGTCATATGCAAACATTTGTAATTAAAAATGATTGTTTATAATTTCTTAAAGATTTAGTTCTTTTAAAAGTTAGAATCCACCTAAAAGCAGAATTGTTGTTTCTCCCAATGGACACAAGACTTCCAATCACATTATTGGAACGCAGCAAATATTAAAAAAATTAAAAAATATGTTTTCATGGTTGAACTCGGCACATGGTGACATTAATGATCTTAATTTGAATCAATCACAGTCTTCTGAAATGTGCTTTCCATTCACGTCCATAGAACCATTCATGGATGATCACACATACTGTAAATCAGACTTTTCTTGCCAGAGAATGTACAAATATTTAATGTTCATGAATTGAACAATCCAAAATTGGTCACACATTTTATACAAATGAGTTTTTCGGGGATTCTTTCTTTATGCTCTACATGTACTCTGCAGTACAGAAGCACAGACAAACCAAAGGTAACTACGCCCAAATGGATGTTTCTGGATGTAAATGTTTTATGGAAATCTATATATATGGCTATACTTCTTGGCCAGGTCTTAACCGGCTTTTCTGCATCAAGCCGTTACAGTTTACAGGGCCACGTGGTCTACTGTAATAATGGGATTTCATATTAAAAGTCTACAGTATGCAGTAAATACTGTTATATTGATGAGTGTCCCACAGATCAGGTGTGTTGTAGAAAAATGTATTTGAAGAAGTGGAATTTCAGTTTAATATGCACTGATACGTCATGCAATCCCTTGTTAAGTGCCTTTTTAAATGTTTACCGTCTGTTTGTGTGTCTGGGAACCTCAGGGGAAGTGCAGTGGCTTCTTTTATTGTTTGCTCAATGATTAACCTGTCCCTGCTGCCGCCATCACACGGCTCTGCTTTGATCGGAGCCTTTGTAAAGGGGCCAGCCATTCATTGTCCTGATACGGTCTCTCCTCACATCTCTTCCTTTCTTTATCATCTCTAGATCTGTTGGCTTTATTGCAGCTTCATGTACAAAATAGAAACCAGGAATAAACGGGATGGAAACCTCTTTTCTCTTTCTTGAGCTGAATATTTAGTCCTGTTAAATACTGAGGACAACTTTCATCAAGATAAAAGTGTGTCATGACTTAAATAATGATTGATTACAAACTTCACAGACAGGTTTCCTGATGAACCCAGCGTAATATGCTATTTCTCATTGAGCTCAGTTGATTCTCTGAACACAAGTCCAGTATTGATTTTGTAATCTTGCCTTGTTGCCTTGGAGAAGCCCTTGGATACAGGGACCATAGCTACAATTGATTTTGGACACATGTTTAATGACATGAGGAGTTCACAGTACACTGACCCATTCATGACACATTTTGGGGCATTCATTTTCAGAGCATTCAGAAAGTATTAAGATCTCTTCACTTTTTCCACATCACAGCCTTTGGATTACTTTAATTTAATTAATTTGTATGTGCTATCATAGCCTATGATAAGTATAATGTACTCACGTAGTAAAGAAATAAACTTACACAACCCACATTGGAACCAGACAACCAGAGCAGAAGCCTAACTTGACATAACTGTGTGTATCCAACACAACAGTGCATCACACGGTCAGGACTTCAGCTAACAAATCGGAGATGTAAGGTTTAATCACGTTCTCCTCAAATTCCATGAGGATCATTCTCTCTGATAAGAAGGGTCTGCTGTACACAATGTGGCGGTGCAAGAGAAGCATCAGAACAACAAACAGGACCACAAGTGCACAGGTCCAATCTGTCAGTTGTAAACATTTAATATCAAATACAGATATCCTGCTAACAAGGACAAGACCAGAAAATACAACAAGTGCCTTTTTGTCAAAAGTGAAATGTGTTACATTGTTATTTTCTTTGGATTAAGGTGATCTGTGTATTAGTTAATTTACTTAAATGGATCCTCCCCACACTTCCTCTGTCAACTCCACACCAGATGTAATGTGATACACCACTTCTGCCAGTGAATCTACTTCCATGACCATTCTCTAAAGAAATGGTATTTCATCGTGTGCAGGCCTTTAAACACAAATGGAGATTTAATCCTTTATTAGTAGAAGATGTGCTACTTTTTTAAAGAAAGAAAACAACATGATGATGAGAACACAGAGAAGTCCATGTGTGATACAAACCATTGAATCTTGAACTTGGTCCTGCTGGCTTTCATCATGTACATGCAACATGGTTTATTACAAATGAAATATCCAGGTGTTACATTCACAGTTACTCCATCAGTGTCTGTGTAATGAATTGAATTTCAGTTCATTTTCTTTACCGTTGTGTTTTGTGTCTTCCCGTTAATGTATTTAGTCCTGGTTTGATTCTTTATCAAGCATATTGTAAATATGTGTTATACCTTTAAAGGCAACTTCATTCTAACTCATTCAGGTGTGGCTTATCTATTTGGTCCATATAATTTACAGAAAATGAAAGCTAGGTTTTCAGTTAAAAGGGTAAAATGTTGAATCATGTTAACTAAACTCAGGATCACATCTTGATGGATTACCGCACAGACTGGTATGGTTTAGTCAGTTACTGTGTTGAAACCAATACAAATATGTAATGGCAGCACATATGACACAAAAAACATTTTCATTTATTTATTGGAAATTATTATTTTGTTGCAATCAGATGAAATAACCCCTTATTTCATTTCGATATCATTTATTTTAAGAACAGGCTGAATTGTACCGAGGACAACTGTTCAGTCTTTCCAGACTTTTGAGAAAAAAAAGCTTTTCTGCAGGTTTTCTGATTTCTGGCCACCAGGTGGCGCTTTTATGTTGATTCTGTCTGAAAGAACAGAGTCTGTCTGGCACCACGTCATGAACTCTGTGTGATGAAGCTGCTCATTTTATCATGAAGAATAAGAGAGGGGGGGGGGGTTGTTAATTATTCCTCCCCGCCGGCCGCCTGCTCCTCGGCTGATCTGTCGTTTCCTCCATTAGCCCAGCTATTGTTAAAACAATTATAGAGGTGTTAATGGACGGTGGAGGGCCCATTGGCATGAAAAGCGGCCCACAGAGAGGATGTGGCTAAATGTGTGTTGGAGAACATGGAGGACCTTAAAGGAGCATTACACCAACCTCAGATGCGTATTTAGAGACAGCTGGATGAGTCATGGCCGAGATACAGAGCTCAGCCCTCAGTGTGTGGGACAAAAGTAAATACACCCTGTTCAAAGAGCATCCATCTGAACACATATTGCATCATTATCATACGATCAGATAACAGTAAATACAAAAAATCTCCACCCTCCAGTTATTCTCTATAATCATCGGAAGTAATTAGTGTATTCCAGGAGAGCAGACAAATGTCCATCCATTTTTTATCTTGAGCAACATAAATACAATGGGAAGCTGTATTCGAAATCCATGGCTTCATATGTCCCACAATCCCCTGAAGGCAACACGTTTCTATTTATGTAAAGCTTTGAAACTCCTATTGCAGTTTAGTTTCTGTTAGAATTTTGGTTAAAGACCTGATGGTTGCTGATATGGGAATGAATTCTGCTGTCAGAATGGATACAACATTAATATAAGCTTGCGTTATAGGTTGTTTACTTAGAGGACCATCCTTTGCTTGAATCTATCTGTTCAGTTATCACATGAACCAAAGTGTATAACTCTGTAGAAATGTACCTCACACAGGCGAATCAATCCCTCAAACTACTTGATATGTTGTTTGTCATTATTGTTTGTTTACTCGTTATGATGATCATAAGCTGGAAGTCACAGCTTTAAGCATACCAGTGTCCACATGAAGAAAGCTCCTCTCCCAGGCTTAATTACATCATTACAGACACGGAGGTGTTAGCTCATTCCAAGTGTTAATCGATCTGACTGCGTTTTGCAAACAGGCGATAATCGCTGAGTGATGGCCTGCAGAGAATACCTCTGACTAGGCTATATGTTGTGTATAGGCCTATAGCTAGACGATGTTTTTATTATTTACCATCAAAGGATCAGCCAGTGAACCACCATTTTATAAAAAGGCAGAACACTTGAAGGTTCACTGGCTGATCATTTGATGGTAAATAATAAGAAAATCGTCCTCTGGTTGATTTGTAAATGGATTTAATCCTCAATATTTTTAAGGCAACACGACCAAAGCAAGAGATGCACCAATCATGCTCTTAACATGAAAACACTTTACAGATATAAAATGCACCGGATGATGCTTGTGTTGGTGCATCTGCACGCTCATGTGCCTTCCTGTTATTTCTTATTTCCTCGAGATCTTTTCTCACAGTCTAATCCCGTCGCCCTCCCGCCTGCGCATCAATTACATGTCCATTGACTGGCCATTAGGCAGAGGCATTGACATTCACAGGCCTCCGTCTGCAGCCAGGCCGATGTGTATTCCAGCACACAGGAGCCAGGCCTATATGCATTACAGGATCTCATTATTTATTGTGATTGTCTGCGACGGCGCGCCGCGAAGGCCTCTTTGGAGAGAAAAGGTTCCCATGGAAAATGGTCACAATTACGCACGATTGATCCAAGAGAACTGCTTCCTTTCATACCTTTAAATGTTGATGGTGAGTTTACTTTATTGCAGTGGCACATACATTCACAGTATGTGAATGGTTATTATCAGTGTGGGAACCTCGAGGGGATCTCTGATTGGATCTCTGATGTTATTCAAATATTTCCCTGACTATCTGACAATCAGGAACATATTTGACTATCTAACCCCAGAACATGTAATAAGTTTGGCGGTTGCTCCAATTAAACCCTCAAAGAACGCAACACATTCATATTCAGATTGTAGGCTGGGTTCATAGAAGTGATAGCTGAGGGAATTAACAACTTTCACGCCCCTCAACACACAAAACACAGACTCTCTTTACCAAAAACGTATTCAAGATAGTATTTGTTCCAAAAATGCAATATTATGTTTGACAAGTCGTATCATTTCCTTTTTGGAAATGTAATTGTATTTCCAAAGCTGCAGAATACAATTGAAAAATAATGAATGTGTTATGGTTGAAAGGAAGCACCATGCAGCATTTGGGCAAATTATTTAATTGATCCCATTTATAGAACAAATATATAATTTCAAAACCGGTTTGATTATTAACTTGAAAGCATGTTAATGTTGGGGGGGGGTTGTGTTCTTTTGCGAGTATGAGTGGGGATGCAATATTATTGAATGACAACCAGTTTTCATCAACTTTGTTGTTCTTTGATTCATGTATTTGTCTTTTTTCGGTATATTTTTTTTTTAACAAGTGATGCGATTTTGTGTCATGATGACGTTTTGAATGTAATGTAATTAAATCCCTAATCATTCGGTAAACATTCAATTATACCAATAAAAGCAATTAATGTGAACTTTGCTGCTATTTTAAAAGGAACAAACTCTCCTCAGCTGTGAGCTGAAGGATTATGGGATGGTCGCAGGTCCGGGTGGCCCCACTGCAGCCGCCGGCCAATATACAGCACGCCAGGGGGCCACATCGGCCTTTTTGCGGGGCCCTTCCTGGATCCTAACACGGTATTGAAATGTCAGGAGTGGGGCGGGCCCCTTTGGCTCCCTATAAGAAGAGGCGTTCAGGTCCCTCTGCTGTATTTGCGCGCTACACCTCCGCCTGCACGCTGCGTCCCGAGGACAGGAAGAAATGGGCCACCAGAACATCTGCAGACATAACAAGAATATGTTATGAAACAATGGATGCCTGACCAATAAGAAATATTGACTCTAATTCCCAGGAGCAGAGCGTCACACCATCTGACTTTTTTTTCTCGAACTTTTGATTCTTCCTAGATATTTTCTCCGCGTGTCTTGGCAAAAGGAGACATCTGTCTGCTTTGGGATTTTTTCCCCCAGAAAACTTCCAATTTTGTGAAGGATTCTATATTTATTTTCTAGATAAAAGAACGGTCATAGAAACTTGATTCTCCTCCAAAGACTTGTGTTGGGGATGTTGAGCTCTGTGAAGATGGAAGCACATGATCTACCTGAGTGGAATACTTTCTACAGCGAGGCCAGCGAGGTAAAGACACGTTCACCATGCAGTCAAATATATCAGCAATAACAATATGTTTTTATTTCCTTGTGTTGTTAACAGCGGCATGAGTTTAAGGGTTTTAATGCCTGTGAAAAAGAAAAGACACAATTGTATTTGCGTACTTTTAGAGCAAGACTCTGTATTCCAGACTCTGGAATCTTTTGATAAATTGTTTTAAAAAAAAAGATTTACTTTCAGATCTTACTATCCCGAGAAAATATTGTATTATTAGGCCTACCATAATACTTTAATGCATGTTATACATGTAATATCAAGATGCACATTTTCCCTTGGCTATAAGAATAAAACATGTTAACAGGGGTAATGACTATCAGAAGAAAAAGCCCGAAATCGGACCCAATATTATTTCTTATTCAGTAAAAGAATATATAAAAAAAGACCATTGAAAAGGAAGAAAAATAGAAGAACACTATGTGGTTTTTTCTCACAAGCCTACCAACTGTTAATTCGAAGTTTCAATTGAATGTAATGATTGGGACCTAATATAAATACAGATCTTAACTAAAACAATACGAAAAATGAAAACAAATGAGTGTTTTGCTCATAAAAAGAGGTTATTCTTTTGATTCCACGCAGCCGCGGAAGTGTTGCAACAATTCAGGTGTAAATGTAACGAGACTTTTTTTCTCACTAATTCAATTAGAGTTAATTCCATCAGCAGCTTCAGCTCTCACCTCTCCCTGATGAAATTAGCGAGAATAAAGAGTCTGATAATATTTAACCAGCGAGCAGAGAGCGGGCCGAGGGACCTCCTGTCTGCCTGGGATTTTAAAATACTTGTATCTTTCTGTCAAAGAAAAAATCTGGAATTATTCGTCCTTGATAAACATAAAAAAAAACATAGAACAATCAAATTCCTCCACTTGAGTTTAAAAAGTGGTTTACTTGTTTTTTCCATGGAATCAGCGGAGGAGGCCGTCTGAAGGAGACGCCGTGACGCGCTTTTTACGCATTTCAGGTTAACATCGCTGTGTGAAATCCATGTCCTCTCCGCGCACTGAGAGCCTCATTGTGCATTGATAAGGAGTCGCTTTTTGAATCGAGTCAAGGCGCTTTGCTTTCACATTTAAACATTTACTTTAAATGCTCTCATTTCAATAAATAGCAGGCTATAGAATGTAGTGTTATTTGGTTTCTAAATGCAAAATAAATAAAAGACCGAGATACCTCTTTATATTTTATCATTTTATTTAAATATGTCATCTGTGTTTTGTTTGTAATTAACCAGATGTTCTTGTGTTCCTCTCTTCCTCCAGATGTATTCCTCTGCCAGCACCATGAACTCCGGTCTGGGCTCCATGACCTCCATGGGCTCCATCAACAACTACATCAACCTGAACCCAGCCACCGCCTCCCCCGCAGGAATGAACTTGGCGTACCCGAGCTCCAGCCTCAGCAGCTCCCCACTGGCCTCCATGGGCTCCGGGCCCGGCCACATGCCCCTCTCCCCGGTGGCGTCCTCCCTCAGCTCGGGCCCCCTGCACCAGCTGGGCAGCGCTGCCCCGGGCTCCCTGTGCTCCCTGTCCCACTACCAGAACATGGGCCCGTCCATGAGCCAGCTGGGGTACCCCCCCACTGCGAGCCGGCCCGGGCCCAAGGAGATCCCCCCGAAGCCCTACCGGCGCTCACTGACCCACGCCAAGCCGCCGTACTCCTACATCTCCCTCATCACCATGGCGATCCAGCAAAGCGGCAGCAAGATGCTCACCCTTAACGAGATCTACCAGTGGATCATGGAGCTGTTCCCCTACTACCGCGAGAACCAGCAGCGCTGGCAGAACTCCATCCGCCACTCGCTCTCTTTCAACGACTGCTTTGTGAAGGTGGCTCGCTCGCCGGACAAGCCGGGCAAAGGCTCCTACTGGACCCTCCACCCGCAGTCAGGGAACATGTTCGAGAACGGCTGCTACCTGAGGCGCCAGAAACGCTTCAAGATCGAGGAAAAGCTGGCAAAGAAAGCGAAGAACCAGGAGGGGAAAGGAGGCCACATTGGAGACCACCTGGGGGAGGATCACAGCCCCACAGGGGGGTCGGAGGGCGCTGACTCAGCCCACTCAGACAACTCAGAAGACCAGCCGCACACCCGGAACTCCCTGGCTCCTCTGGACTGCCCGTCCCTGTCCTCCTCACACCTCCACAGCCCCCCCATCTCCCTGCCACCCTCCTCCTCCACCTCGTCCTCCCTGTCCCTCTCAGCCTCCACCTCCTCCAACCCGCTCCTCCACTCCCAGTCTCTAGTGGGGGGCAGCGGCCACCTCCTGCCCAGCACCATGCAACAGCACATGGACCTGCAGAGCGACGCCCTCAAGTCTCTAGACCCCCACTACAACTTCAACCACCCCTTCTCCATCACCAACCTCATGTCTAACGAGCAGAAGATGGACCTGAAGTCCTACCAGGACCAGGTGATGGCCTACAACAACTACGCCAACGGCTCTCCTGTGGGGGCCAAGCAGATCTACGACAGCCAGGGGCCCACCGCCATGGACTCAGGCGCTTACTACCAAACTCTGTACAGCCGCTCGGTGCTCAACGCCTCCTAATATGGACACTCACCCCCCCCCCACACACACGTCTGTCGAAGTGAGCCACGATGGAGACTTCTCTTTCCCTCTGCCTAAAATGGACACCCCAGCTCTCTTTATCTTCCTCTTTCTCTCCCTCTCTGGCTCCCGTCCAGTGGCCTCGGCAGAGACTCACATCTAAAATGGCTGCCATGTTTGAGGTACCAAAGAACAGTTTTTTTCTTCGACCAGCTCTGCGGAACATGGAGACTGGTTGGTTACATGGAGGACAGAAAAGTGTACCTGGATGGTAGGAAGTCCTAACTGACGAAGACTTTGGTGTCTGTGTGTGCGTCGATACAGAAGTCAGATCCTGTCTCTGCACGAGCACTGCACACGCTGAAACTGGCTCTGTACAAAATGTAAATAGAGGTAATGTGGGGGGGAAAGGATATTTGCATTTATTTATGAAGGGAAGACATTTTAATATATCTTGTATAGCGCTCTGTTGACCAGTCATAACCCACGATAGGGGAGAGTTTCAGGTTACTGCTTCAGGCAGGTGTTACTGCAGTGGGAGACAACTTATTTTTGTGTTACAGCATTTCATACGTCCATCATTTCTGTCCCATTCATCAATATAAATGAAGCTGATGAATCCTGTACTTTTTAAAAATGGTTTGTTATTTTGGTTGATATGAAGAAGACCATTTTGTCCTCGATGGAGCACAGAGAAGGCTCGAGGCAGAGTAACTGTGGTAAAGACTAAAAAACATGTTGTGTCAATGTTTTTGTTACCTATAGGAGAGCATTAAACCCAAATGCTTCTCTACAGACTGTAACATTTGGAATGGTGCGGTGCATGGGGGAGTTCAGTCAGTTACTTAAACAGTCGGAGGGGAGGAAAGATGCACTATGGGAGGATTTACATACAGTACTTTGCACTATGGAGCTCCCACTGGCCAGGTGGGCTGATAGTGTGTGTGTGTGTGTGTGTTACAACAATACTTAGGAACACCCCCTCTACAATGTCAATGGGATCCGTGTAACAATTTAAATGGGTGTCAAATAACCCTCGCTGTCCAAAAGTGCCTTTTCTTCAAATGACTACTGATCTGATCAGAGATCAATGTATGGACCACCTATTGAAGGATTATTCTGATAAACAGCAGAAGTTTCAGGTCACATGATGTCCTTTTTCTTTTAGTTCAAAAGAGAAATGTCTTTTATTTAAGCAATGTTGCTTTTCAAACTTTGGAAGTATGCTGATATAATATATAGTTTTTTGTTGTTGTTGTTGTTTCTGTTGGTTTAAATGTGATTTAAATGATTCATGTTTCATTTTTTCTTATTAAAAAGGCAAAAAATGTGGGAAGAAATGCTGCTTGTGTTTTTTTTCTTTCAATCAGTGTTTGTTGTCGGTGAGGTCACAAGCCAAATGCAACAACAATTATTTCACCGTACATAAAGTGTATTTTTTGGGCAAAGGTTTATCACAATCTTAGTTTGTTGCTTACTTTCACAAAATAAAATGATAAAAAGAGGCCAACTCTTTCAGGTTTTAACATGTCAAATTAGGTAAGACTCGTAGAATATTCAAATCATAATAATCTCTTCCAAATCGCTTTTTTCGTACTTTAAAAGCGTTTCGTCATCTTCTACAAATATTCTACAACACATTTTTTCGTCACCTCGGCACAACATTTTGAAAAGTCAAAAAAAGTCCGGTTACTGATCACGCAGCGCTGCTGACAGGACCTCGTGACTCCTCGGGTCGATCAGTCAATCACAACTCTTCTTCACTTGTCTGGCGAGGAATAGCAGCGTCTTGTTGAAACAGCTCCTGACCAAATGACTGTGGTGTGTGACATGTAGGACTGGTAGACTAAACACGGCTGGATCACGCTGAGAGCCTCAAAGCAGAACTCTGCAGTCCGGGCCGCACAGCAAGGCCCGGACCGCTCCACTGACCTGCCGCTGACCCGGTCCAAACAGAGTGGAAGCAAGGTCTTTCTCTCAGATCCTTTTTTGTTATAACAAACAAACTGTAAACATGCCCTGAAAAAACTGTCAACAAATGTCACATCATTTATTAGATTAGTTAGATTAATATTAGGTTGAACCTAGTAGATTTTATTTAAACGTAATATTATTGCTTTCAACCAACATAATAGAGTTATGTGAAACCTGTTGACATGATATATTCAATGAAAGTCAATGTTTCAGTGTGAAAAACATCTCTTCCTGTAAACATCAGAGGAGTCTTTAAACAAACTTCTGTTATACCCCACTGTCAGTGTTTGAAAGTACATTTACTCAAGTACTATACTTAAGTACAATTAAGAGGTACATGCACTTTACTTGAGTATTTCCATTTTATGTAATTTTATAATTTTACTGCATTTTGGCAGCATATATTGTACTCTTTACTCACAACATTCATTTGAAAACAATAGTTTTGCAGGTACATTGTATTAATATATAAATGAAATCCACTAATACGCTTTAATGTATGGATGGAGATACCTTGTAGTATGAACATGTATCATTGTTTTCTCATCCTTTAACAGCTGCTAAATGAAAATGATAGTAGTTATAAAACAATATAATGTATTTTATTCCAAAAATGGCCATTTAGGATAAGGACTTCTTTTGGATTTGATACTTATGTATATTTTGCTGCTAATACTTTTGTACTTTGTAACATTGTGAAAGCAGTACTTTTACTTGTAACATTGTATTTCTACACTGTGGTGTTATTACTTTTACTATACAAGATACTTCTTCCACCACTGCACTCTGTATAATATAACGAGCATGTATGCAGGAAAAAGCAGATCATGTCTTTATAATGCTTTGAAACATCTGCAGGAAAGAAAAGGGAATGTATTGATCTTGGTTCCTGCAGCTGCCTTTCCTTTGCCCCCCCCCCCCCCTGCCTGTCTACCTGACTGCCTGTCTGTCTCTCAACCTGTCTGTCTGCCTGTCAGTCCCTGCAGGTTTGCTTTACCAGCCCTAAGTTGTCACGCACTTGTCGCTGCATTTTATTCTGTCACGTCAAGCCCAGCAACTGTAGCCCAGAGGCTTTATAGGACTGCAACAAAACACACATACATAAACTATAGTCTCATTGTTTACCTGCAGTTTCCATCACCAAGTCACCATGCTAAAAAACACATAACGGTACCTGTCGCTGCAGAAACTCAAGCTTTTTTGAATACCATGTGGGTTTTTTAATAC